>WUAM01000391.1:77067-88592 GCA_024336885.1 Actenoides hombroni | reverse complement strand
ATCAACACCCTCCAGCTCCCAGTACTGCAGCATGAGGGCTGGATGGGGAAAAGCAGCTCAGCCAGACCCACTACAGCTGTTCAGTGTGCTACCAAAGGAAAATGCTAGGACATATAAAAACAATCCTAAAAATACTGCAATATTTTAATATCCTTAAACTATTAATTTACTATTTTTGTATACAGTGTTTGCTAGGTTTTGACATCTTCATCTCAGGAAGAGATTCAGAAAGAAAAGTCAGAAATCTAGGAAATGGTAAGATGAAATTTGAGTAAGGCAGTGCCTTTTTGTAAGGGTCTATTAATATTGTTTCATTTGAGGAGACTGGATCTGCCTGAATAAGAAACGCTAAACTGAGTTCTGTTTATCTTTTCAAAAACTAATGTGGATTGGTTGAAGTGGACTGTAAACTTTGAAGTGAAAATTGCTTTTTTAAAAAAACCCCTTTAACTGATGGGGTGAAAATTAATTTACCCAGATAGCCGTATTATTCCAGAATTATCCAATAAGAATTTTTTACTAAGACAGGAGATGAAGCACCATTGAGACAATCCTTTGTGGTATTTCCCATTTGTAGTCTCATACTTAGTTGCCAGTAACTTAGTGATTATCAGTTTATGCGATAGGGATTAACAGATCCTGGCATGTGTACCTACAGTCATTTAAGAGCTTTTGAAATTATTGGATGCTTCAGCTTTACTTTGTTTTCATACCATCTGGAAAACTTACCTGATACTGAAGTAAGACTGCATTTCTGCACTAGAAAGGAGGAAAGGAAGGGAAAGGGAGCTAGAGGTCAATTAAATTTGATGAATCTAAAAATGTCACTTGCTAAAGACTCTTATTTCGTTAGGCATACCTCACTTTTTGGCTTTGGTTTTGTGACCATATCTCACTTTTTATCCATAAAACTGAATGAGGAGAAAAATTCAGTTTTCCACCTGGAAACTTTACGTTCCTGAGTTACAATGCTGATCTTGATGAAAAACACTTCAGATGCTTCAATGGCTAGAGATACCTTAACAACTAGTGGAAAGCTGGTCATAGTTTCTGTTAACGTAATAGGGTCTTCAAATCTACTTCTGACTGTTAGGTGCTTGATTACTTTGAAGCTCTGTCCCTCAAGAGTTGTAAAATAGAAGAACTTCTTTCAGGTTTGCATCAAGCTTCAAATTTGGTCTCCATAGCAGCGGCTTCAGACTTTCTGCTATGAAAAAAGAAAAGAAAGGTTGTGGCCACTCTTTAAGCCTCCGTTTACACCCCTGTGCTTGCTACAGGTAGCTTTCTCAGAAATATGATTCCTTACAGCTTTCACTCTCTAGGAACTTCTCATTAAAGTCTTATTCATATACCTGATCCTTCTTAAAAGATGAAGATTTTTTTTCAGTATAGCAAAACTTACACTGTTCCTTCTTCCTAAAGTTTCTTCCCCCTTCCTGGTAGGTACTGAGAGATCAAATATTCAGTTTGTCCATTAACAGTTGCTAACTCATCACTATACAAAATAATTTTTTCTTGTTTCTAAGACCAAAACAGAAAAAAAAAAGAAGTGTAATTTTTCACTTAAGCATGTGCACACATACACAGGTAAACAATCGTAAACACCCTTGGCTTTAGTACATGCAAAAGCTGTTCTCATTTGCAGTTTGAACCTCTACAAAAATGTTTATGTACTTTTGGAATTTTGTTTTTAATCACTGAATGAGGCAATACCAGCTCTAATTTTGCCTCTAGTTTATGGTAGACTAAGTCTACTATACATTAAACTGCAACCAAAATAATAGGAAATAAAGTGCTGCCTGCAATACTTAAACATTAGGTTCACAGGATTATCATACTAGTATATTGTTGTGGGAATACAGGACATTATGTTTATTAATTGCAAATTTAATTTCTAAAATGTACTAGGTTACTTTTTTTGAATATTATCCTTCTTAACTGCATGGAAAACCATGTCTCTCAGAAAAAAAAAAAAAAAAGCAAACAGAAAAGCATACACATGTAATTTTCCCTGGCCTTTTCTGATATTTTGATTCCACCTGCATATTTGAGCTAGAAAAGCAATGTATTTATAAAAAAAAACCAAAACCAAGTAACAACAACCAAACAAACGAAAAAAGAAAACAAACAACAAGAAACCCCCAAACCACAAAACAACTACCTCCACAATGTCTGAGCATTATAAATATCACCAGTAGTGAGTGTAAGGAAATTCTCTTCTTTTAGCAACTTCTTTTTTTAATATATATAAAAGTATAGATAAATCCTAATCTTGCTGTTAGTTGATAAAGACACTTGACTGAATTCTGCCAGAACTGAGTGCTCTAAGCATCCATCTGAAGTTGTGGCTATTTAGAGTACTCAGGAATTCATAGCATCACATCCTAATTAAACACATGTAAAATTGTTCTTTTAGATTTTAAAATTGCAATATTCATGCCCATAGCCCATAGAGGAGCTAATAAAACATAATACTGTGGTTTGATTTAAAGCAATTACTGTATGTCCCTTTCTGCCTGCAGGAATCACCTTGTCACATCCCTCACTTGCATCAATCCACCACTTCCCCTTCCCTCCTTCTATTTTTGTAATCTCGCCCTTTAACAAAAATAGAGTTTAGAGGATGACATAAAAAGGAGAGTTGCAGATGTACTGAAATATATCCAATCTTTTTGCTTCTTGAAGAAGGATTACAAACAGCTGGTGAATGTATGCTGCAAGCAAAATAGACTTCCTTATCAAATGTATGAAGACCTTTTTATGTTTATGAAAGTCGGGGGCTAATATGGCTAGCCTGAGTTGGTCATATTCTGCCACTGATCTACACAGAGATGATTTCAAGGAAAGGGATTGTTTAACTTCAGTATTGATATGTCTTTATTATAGTAAGTCATATAGCTTTCTGTCTTTTTTCCTCACCTTAACATCCTTAACATCTATGGCAGGAATCAATTGTGATGGATTCCATGGTGATTTGAAGCAAGGATAGCATCTTGCATGTACTAAATTAACCTTTTCTTGCTACTTAAAGTTTGAACTCTATACAGAACAGCTACTGAATTCACCTATTTTGATCCTTGGTAAAACAGAATTTATGAAATGTATGTTATCTCTGGTGAAGTTTATTTAAAAGAAAGGTAAAATGTTTAACTGATATTGTTGTTAAATCTTCAGTTGTAGGGCACTGCCTGCATCCATTTGAACCACATGTATAAGAGGAAAACAAGACAGGTGTAATTTGCATAAATTATTAGTGAGAATCATTACGAGCAAGGATGTAAAAATGGAAGTGCTACATTCTAATTGATCCCTGCCCTCCCTGTGATAGAGTTCATCTCCCACAGGCTTTTTGGAAGAAGTGTTGGAAATGAAAGTAGTAATGAAATGAACATTAATTAGAGATCAATATTCCATGGAAACTCCTCTACTGGACCAGCATCTTCAAACCCAGGGAGTAAGTCAGAAACTAAAAGAGGATGGGACAGAGAATGAGCTGGGTTCTGTACTCTTCCTTTCCATCGTTAAGGCTTCTAATCAGATAAAGTTACTATGTAGCTGAGTAGATTGTCTTCATTGAAAAACAGGAAGAGAGTGGATGGATTAAAATGGTGACCTTCTTCATCCCAAATGGCTTTATTGCTCCAAAGAAACCCTACATTTCAGAGATGTTGCTTCCTTTCATCTCTATTAGCTCCCTGGCCTCCTTGCAGGAGTCCTAAGGTTTCTCTTTCAAATGGTGTTGTGTAGTAGTATTTACTTCTTTTTCTTTTGTTTTCATTCTGCTGTGTGGACAAAATAAAGTAATTTGGAAAATGACAGTATTACCTTTTATGTTCATTTAATGATACATTCTTGTATCTCCCTGGGAAATGACAAACTGATAACTATCTGAATAATGTATGTACTTATAAAATCCGTGTTCATCTTCTGGTTACAGATTTCTGCAGGAAAACATGAATCAGGTATTTTAAAGAGCTATTATAGTACTGAAAATATCACAAATCTCATACCAGCTTGATTGTAAAAACAAGGATTTCTAATATATGGAACAATATCCAGCAAGGAAGCACAGCATCTTAAATTTTACATCTTATACATCTGACTTCAAAAAACAGAAGATGGAAAAATGATATTTTCAATGTAGACATGGCTTTAGTATCAATTTATACTTAATAACTCTTTTGACCATAGAAAACAAACATACTGTGCCATCAAGTCTTATATTGCAAGTAGTAGTGACATCATTAATTGCTGAAAAGGCATAGAAAAAAAAATTAAAAGTATTACTCAACAAAATAAAAGAATTATCTAATTCCATTAAATACCTCCTGTTTCCACCGAAGGCAACTTTGCTGTGGACTTTATCATAGCCAGTTGGTTTTTTACAAACATAGACTTTCAAACACTGCTTATGTGCAATGCAGTATGAATTTACATGTGATATTATCTGTTAAAGTATAGGAAGAATCCTATGAAGTATAAACCCACAAAATATATGCAATGTATTGCATTAATACAATTTTAGTTTATTCTGTAAAATAAGAATATTCATCATATTGATATCTACACAGGAAATACTTGCATAGATATTTAATGGATGTGTTTATGGTTCAAAAGATTATATTTCTTATGTCTAGAAAATGAGAAGAAAACAATTATAATGAAGAAAATTAAATATAAGTAATACGAAGGAAAAAAAGTTTGGCCAAGTCACATTTCCTATAGATGTTTTTAAAGTTCACTGATGTAAACTTTAAATTCCATGAACTATAAGAGTAAACTTATTTCATTTAATGGATCCAAATACTAATGCTCAGATACGTTAGAATAGTTATTTTCCCAAAGGAACTTTGTAGCTTGACCTTTTGGTTTTATTCCAAGCCTTTTTAAAGTAGCACAACACCATCAGTTGGCACATTATGTGTTTATGTTTTTCCTGTGTAAACATCTTAGAACAAAGTTTTAGTACTTTTATTAAGATCATTTGAAACAACCTATTGGGATATGTAAAAAAGGCACTGCTGATTAATGTAGTTTTGGTTAATACATGGTTGGTATCTGTTTTGTTTTTTACATGACAGCGTGTAATTTAGCATTGTGTCATAGAAGGCATAACCAAATAACCAAGATCTTTTATATTAGTCTTATAGTAGTAGACAATTTCTGTTTGTCTGATGTAGCTGGTGCTGCTGCCACCAATGATTTTACAGTCTATTAACAAAAAGTTATATTACTGTTAAATTTTACTGATATGAATGCCTCTCTTTTGAAGTACATGATTGATTGCAATGATATTCTCAAAGGCTAAAAACATGTGTGGCCATATCCACCTAGTGCCAACCACTTTGAGACTTTGCTGCTTGTAGCATGGCGATGGAAGTAGCAAGGCAGTCCATATGAATTTGTGATGAAAAGCATTACTTGAGTTGTTTAGCATATGTCTTTAAGGGGAGATAGGCCTTTCTCTTGTGGAATGTAAACCAGAAGAAATGCAAGTCCAAGCAAGTGCTAAGCTGTAGGGTTAAGCTGTTTCCTTGGTTGGTGTTCACTTCCCTGCTTGCTTTTAGAAATAGTGAAATGGAAGAAACAACTCTGTGCTAAAATACAGTGATGGTAAGCACAGTCAAAATAATGCCAGCAATATAGAGATGGATTAGACCAAAATAATCAGCTTGCAGATGGGATATTGCAAAGCTATAGGGATCAAAGATGCTAATACCAAGGGAATGGCAAGGTGGGGTAATCTAGAGTGTGATGGAAGATTCACTTTGAACTCTTTCTTCCTTGATACATCACCAAATGACAGTTGCATTTATACACCATTTTATATGTTCCAAACCCTGTGTAGATTCTTGAAATGCTGTGCTGAGGAAAGTTTAGCAGCATCACTCATTCTTATTTTTGCTACCATGAAAGACAGCTGATTTTCCCAGGAACACCTAATGGGCCTGTGGCTCAAACAAGATTGTTCTGACTCCAGCCTCATTATTGTTTTTTTTTGTATATGCCCATCACCTTGATCTGGCCACTGGTGTTCTGAGATCCAGGCATCTGAATGGATTCCACAGTTACAAATAACAAGTCATAGAAAACAACAGAAGAAAGAGAAAAATCTAAATCCAACAAAGATCAAGGATGTTCCAGGTAGGAACATGTGAGTAACTTCTCAGAAGATACAGAGAGGAGGAGGCAGAAAAAGTAACATGTTTGACAAATAAAATTAGTTTTATAGGGACTGCAGGTTCTGAAATCTTGTGGGCACTCTCCATACCACACAATATGATTATTTTCAAAGAAACAAACCACAATTCTTGCAAAATGTATACCAGAAGCCAGACTTAGTTACCAGACAAAAAGTTAAAAAGTTGCACCCAAGTTCTTCCTTAGTTTGAGATTCATAAACAAAATGTGTTACTGAATAGCTACTGTAGAAGCATCATTTTCACAGCCCTAGAAGTTTCATTTGTTTTTTCTGAAGCAGTCATGACTTATCCAGCCAAATTATTCAACACTGTATCCTTATCCCTGCATAGCACTTCATATTTTCCTAGAAGCTCTAGAAATTCTAGTAAGATGTAAGGACAGTGTCCCCTAAAATAAACTCTATGATTACATCTTAGAACTATTAGGGTTTTTTTGGGGAAGTGTTTGAACTGGTCTGTGTCAGACTTCCCCAGAGATTTCTATGAGTGAATGGAGAAAATTTCCCTGAGCAAATAATGAATGAGGTCCACATTCTGCAGTCAGTTATAAATGTGCGTACTGTAACAGCTAATGATCAAGGCACAAAGAATTCCTTTCCAAGGCAAAGATTTCTGTCATGGTTGCTATAACACTAACCACTCTTGGTAGACACTCAGTGCATGAGCAATGTAGCTCCTGCCTTTGGAGTTGCGTAGTATGTGACCCCTGTTGCAAGTATATTTCAGGGCCTCTCAAGCACAGTATTACACAGACCCCACGTCTGCCACTTATGGGTAGGTTCCCACCTGCTTGGAATCTGCAAATGGCTCTGTCCTGGTGCACCTGGCTACTCTTCTATGCCTTTCACTCCCACTGCTCTCAAACTGTGTTGTGTTTTTTATGCACAGTGTGGCAGTGAAGCAAAGGATTTAGAATATTTGAACTAAATCTGAATTATAAATGAGAGGAAGTCAGAAAACAGTTTTGAATATACTTTGCCTTTTTCCTTTTGCCACTTCTTGGACTCTTGAGTTTGGTTCAAGTCACTAACTAGGCAGAGGTTTCGGCATTGGGCTGCAGTCTTGATTCTTGCAATGGCTTTACTGTGCATGGGAATTCCCTTTAAAAATTATCTGTCATCATACACTACCGGGGGGAAATTCCAGACTTTGTCCCCTCTTTCCTGACTTCATGGAGGAAGAGAAATACAAGATCATGTATTGATAAATCTGGTTTGGTACTGACACTTACATAATATGAATGTTGAGTTTCGTATCTGTTTTGTAGCTGTAACACAGAAAAACTGTAAGTGTATACAAGCTACAACAGTAGAGATGCCTCAACTCATTTTGAACTATCCAGCTGCAGTAACTCAGAACTCAGTGAGGCCTAATTTATCCTCTTCTTTGATCCACTGTGAGCTCAACTCTGTTACTTCTAGTACTTCATCTAAGTATTTGCTACAGTGCACTCTGCAACCTGGAGATGCCACTGGCTTTTCTGAATTATTAAGTCCTGGTTACACATTCTGTAATCCACAAGAAAGGCCACTATCATTAATGTGCCTAAGGCTATGCCAATACCAAATCTAAATTTTATTTTGGGGGGTTGCCACAGTAATTCACAAGAAAAAAAAAAGTTGGTCACTTTCTAATTTAGGTCATTGGAGAACTAAATTTTGCAAGTTGGTATTTTGGCATTTTCTTTTCGGCATGTTAATAATGAGTAACCAGGTAATTGCTTGGTCTGAAGATGATTCCTTCTTTTCTACCCTGCTATACAACTTCTAAGAAGTGGATTTGTTTGTGAGCTTCAAGCCATTCCAGACTAATGTATTCTAAACATGCAGGCTCTTTTTTAGCTGTTAAGGATTAGTTTTCTGAAATTAGCAGGTAGCAAACAAATCATAACCAGTAAGCCATTGTGCTTTCTATCATAATTCTTGTTCTCATTCTGTAGACATTCCTCATAGACTAGTTAAGACTCTCCTGGACTTTATGTTGTTATATACTGTTTTGTTGGTATTTTTTTTAAGTATTTTTCTCACTAGATATATACCATACACAGTGTAGCCATTCTGTAAATTTGCATCAGTGTCTTCTGTTAAAAAGAGAAAACATCACAAATGAGGAACTGGTGACATTAGATATAAGAGGTAGGAAAAAAAGTAGCAGATTCCCTATAATGCTCTGTGTAAACACTTCTGTCTATCTAGCTATCACTGAAAAGTCAGTATTGGCTGCACTAGCTAGGTCTTTAATTAAAACACACTATTAGCCATGATTAATTTGCCTAAATGACCTAGTCATATGGATACTAATTCTGGAGTTAGATTTTTTATCCATACTGTAGTAAATGCCTTCAATCTCAGTTCAAAATGACACCAGCACTTGAACTTCTGAATCCTGTTGTGCTCAGTGTAAGTTAGATTCTTAACTGTATGCTTTTTGAAAATATAAATCTCCTGAATTACTCAGACATTTTAAATCATTTCACTTACAGTGTTTTTCCTGGAGGTGTATTAAAAAACAAAAGCCAAAATATTTTGAAATTATATAATCTTAGTGTTTTGCCCAGTACAGATAGGAATTTTGTGTGATAAAATCTAAAAATGGAACAGGAATACATGAATAATAATGAACTGCAGCTGTGCTACTGAAGGTGTTTATAAAATTGTTTTGATCTGTACTTTATTAGACTGATGTACTAAACTTTCAGGTTCACAGAACATAATTGTACTGTAGCTTATATTATGTACTGTCATTCAGGAACATTAATTTGTTGATAAGTTCTCTTCTATCTTAGAAATCACTAAGCTCTCTGAAACTGATTATCTTCATAATATTCTTGCTTAATCTTTATTGATGATATATGGGGTTTTTTTTTGTTGTTTTTAATAGCAGTTTGGTATCAACATAATGTTTTTAGGAGCATTCTTTCTTCTAAAATGAGAAAAGGTCTGAGTGATTGCATATTGCATCACTCTTGCCAATATTCTAGCTCTAGCTGACCTTTCAGAGCTATCTTTCAATAATGGAAGGACAGTCAGACTTCCTATGCAAAGTGACACATAAACTGAAGTATTTGTGTGATGATACAAATCTAACACAGTGTTCACAAGTTCGTGTTTGAAGCTGAAAAGTGCATGAAGTCAGGAGTATGTAAAGTTGGGTGCAGGTATTGATTGTGGAAATTAATTTATACTGGAAATAAGGACATCTTTCTATTATTAACATAATACAATCTTCCTTTTAAACAAAATGTTGTTCTTATTCTGAATGGCTATTATATAAAGAGATATTGTGAAGGTAAAAGAGGTTAGTCTGGGTCTTAATCCTGTCTGTACTGTATCTCCCTGTTTTGTGGATTATTGAGATTGAGATCTATCTGAATTGCATTATGAGAAGGTAAACCTATTTAAATTAGAAATACCTGAACTCATAATCTGAAGATTTTCCCTCTCTTTAGTGCCAATTGGATCTTTAATTTACACTGGGCCAATGTTCATGTATAATACACTTAGTGTTAGTAAAGTGAACCATAGCAATGAGTTCATCCATCTTGAGATTCTTCACTGGGTCCATAAAAGAGGAGTACACAACCACATGGTTAACCTGCTACAAAACTGAATTGAGTAAACTCTGCAAGCTAAACATAAGGCTGAAAATTGCAGACTACACAGTTTGGTGTTAGACTGTGTATAAACAGATAAAAAACCCAGAAGTGCTGTATGAGGCAGACAGAGCCCACAGCACACTACAAGAGGAGAGTGGGTGGATAAAATTCATTAGTTTAATGAATCAGAATCTGTGAACTTGGATGTGGTATGTCTGAAAGAGGTGAGTGAACTGATTTTTTTGTTTAATCTATTCACTCTTTTTTAAAAAAATGGAAGATCAGATTTATGGGTCACAAATATTTTGTTACTGAGCAGAGTGAAGCTGCAGCAATACAATTTAACAGTGTCTTACAGATTGGTAATATATGTATCTTTCATTCAAGTGAGTAGTTCCAGTCTAAGATATTTTTTAAAGATGCATCAGTGCTCTCACTGCCTTAGAAGTTTTGTGCCCTGCATCATAGAGGCTAGAAACATTAAGATAATTTATGTTTATGTTGTTTATGAAGCATTGCCTCAAGAACACAGTATGTTTCAGGGGGTTTTTCCAGGTGTTCTTAAGATGTTGGCTTTAAGCCATAGAGCTTTCAGTTGTTTGGACCATGCCTTCTCTCTCTTACTTCTGCACAATTAAGAGCATAAATAGTTAGCATTATATCAATCTTGGTTTAAAAAGGAATATCCTCTTATCAGGGAGTTTACTGTAAGTGGAGACAGACTCTGCTACTTCAATATCTCCTGGCCACCTGCTTTGACTATGTGATTTTGATACTCTTCTTGGAAACCAGAGTGTCTCCCAACTCTCTGTTTCATATTCTTTGAGAGATGATAATGATACAGTATAACTGTGTGAGAGCTGTTGTGGATTTATTATTGTAGTTGGTGAACATACCACGTGGACAGTTAATTATGTGGCATATATTGTACATTTTATATTTTGTCTCCTTTAAAAATTCCTTGAAGTGCTTAAAGCCAGGGTTAGGTGCTTAAGTTGTAACCTCAAATAAATAAATACATAAATAAATAATTGAATCAGGCAGTTTCAGATAATAAAGAGAGCTGGCTCCTGGGTAGAAAACACTTGTAAGCCTTAAACCATCAGAATCTTTAATAAAGGAGATGATATAAAAGCCTCAAAGAATTTCTTCTTTGAAAAAAACCAAACCAAAACAACCCAAACTAACAGGATTTATGCTTGGTGAATTAGAAGCTTCATTATATATGGTACAAATCTAATTGCTGGGGAGCATTTTATTTACCTCTAATTTCTATTTAATAGCCACTGCACTTGTCATTACAGGTATGGTTACAAAAGTATGGCTACCTTCCACCAACTGACCCCCGAATGTCGGTGTTGCGCTCTGCAGAAACCATGCAATCAGCTATAGCTGCCATGCAGCAGTTCTATGGCATTAATATGACCGGAAAAGTGGACAGGAACACAATTGAGTAAGTAACCAATACTGAACTGCTTTTGACTTTTATGTTTCAAGCAGGGTAAAATAGAACTGGAAAAACTGTGTACCACATGAAGCAGGATGACCAGAATATCCAAATAGTGTTACAGCTTCAGATGAGGAGTTAAAATGTCTCTCTCTCTCCTTGCCTTTTTTTTTTTTTTTTTTTTCTTTTTTTTTTCTATTTTTTTTTATCGGGTGGTTTTATTGTTAGCTTTTTTGTCTCATTGGGATCTTTTTTTTGTTTTAAAAAAAATTTTATAGCG
>WUAM01000391.1:62774-77057 GCA_024336885.1 Actenoides hombroni | reverse complement strand
CTCCTTGCCTTTTTTTTTTTTTTTTTTTTCTTTGTATTCTGTATTTCATGATAGCAGGTGGTCACATGCCTAACTGCTGTCTGCCCTTGGACTTTACTTGTGATTGTAAAGAAAATGTTTCAGGGTTAACTAAAGAAAGGGTCAAAAGGTTATAAATGTGGAAGTGGAGAAACCTATTCAAAATTGGTAAGAATTCATTATGTTTTTCAGAGTGGAAAGAGTCTTTTCTTACTGGAAAATATCAAGTGTAAATTTCTTTATCTTCACTGAAACAAATTTCAGCACACTCTGCCAGACCATTCATTTAATGGTTTCCAGTAACAAAAGACCAGGTGTGGTCATTTTGACCGACAATAAAATTGGAATAATTTTGCATGCCCTTTGCAATTCTGAAGTTGTGTAAGGCTAGCAGTGTTTGATTCTACTGACAGACTGAACACAGAGAAACTTTGTGAAACAGAGCTATTGAAAGACACTTCCAAACAACTCTATACTATGCCAAATTTAACAGTGTGCCAGGAAAAAAAAAAAATCAGTACACAATTAAGAAAACGTATCTGGGATTACTATTTGAAGTGCTTGTTGGACTCATTCCAGTTCAAATGCGATACAGATTGTCTTGTGATTTTAGAAAATGGTATTTTGCTTGAAAACCAAAAAAATAGCAAAACAGTACTGTCACTACATATCCAACAATTACTTTATTTAAATATGTTTCTACTACTTCTCTGAAATACTTTTTAGGATGGAAAAATAAATCCTCCTTCATTTCCCATTTCCCAGCCCCAACCGGATATGTCACATTTCATTACTCTTTTTCTATGAAGTAGCTGACACGAATGATTTTTCTATCATTTAGAATTTAGGGAAAAGACCACCCAAACTGCTGGCAAGATTGGAAAACTAGTTTTATTCCACTGGCATGTGCATTATTGCATTGAAAAACAATAAAGCAAAGCAGATTTTAGTGCTTCCCTAAGGGGAAGTGAGTTGATCACACATCCCTCAGTTTAGGAATTTAAAGGACCTTAGAACATGCAGTGCAATAGCAGTAAATGCCTTGTGAAGAGCCATGCACAGAAGTATGTTTATGATCCAAACTGCAGAGTAGAGACTAGGCTCTTTATAGAGCTTCAGTGACTGATCCTTGATTGGAGGGTGATGCTATACCAGTCACTAGTTGCCTTTTAAAGACACATTAGTGGCAGCATTGTAAGAGGTAATATAATTCACTAAAAGAAAAAATCATCTGTTCAGTTAGCAGTACTGAGAATACAGAAAATGGTAACCTAAAGAAAAGTGGAGGCCATCACTTAGTTTAGAGTGTCAGCTAGGGAGTTGCAAAAAAACCCAAACCCAAACCAAAAAGCAAACAGAAAATATTTGATTGCGAAGGTAAGTGGTTTATGTTTGCTAAATTGGGCTTGTTGGCCAGCATGTCAGCAAATATGTCTTTACCTCTTCCATTCTGTAAGAGATGAAGGAATCCACCTATGCAACAGTCCAAAACATTATTTCCACTACCTGGGGGATATTAAGTTTTCCAAACCTTTCAATGAATTATTTTCTTCTACACAGAACGATGTATTAAGGTGTGGTAATTCCTAGGTACATATAACTCATGCTGGATGAATTCTGCATTTACTTAAATATTTGGAGTTGCATTAACTTGAGTCAAGTGGGAACAGAACTGATTTTTAAACACTTGTCACATTTGCATTGGTGTTGAGAAAAAACTCAAATTACCATCAAGTAACACCACTGAAAATTCTTAGGAGATATAACTATATAACAAAGTATAAAATACTAAAATATTTTGTTTGTTTATGGCAGTATTTTGTAAAAATTTTAAATAATTTTTCCTTTCGTCTACACAAAAATTATATGTACTGTCTTTTGGCCAGAAAAACTGTGATAGTTTACCATTTGTTTCTCTGTGATTAATACTTTGTAATCACACATGATGCTGGGATTACAGAATAAAAAGTAAAGTAGGAACATCATAAAACAGTATGTTCTCATCTTGTGCATGAGGATTTACCTGCTTCAGTAGCATGTCTTGAGATTATGATGTACCTTCTTGATCTTCAGAGGGACAAACAATTAAAAGAACTTATAGTAGTAACTTGATAGGAACCAGCTTTGAGGATATTAGCAGATGAATAATGTCCTGTAGCAACATCATCAAAAGTCTCCTGGGGGATTTTTTTACTCTGAAAGAAAAATAATCCCTCAGTTAGCATTTTGGTATGCGTAAATATGAACAGTGTTCTTCCCCTTGCTACTCACCATTCATTTGGTTTTGCTATATTTTTAAATACAAAAGATGAAGGTAGAAAGAGATGTCAGGATAATGGTGTAAGAGGATAAGAGATGTTCTGAATACAAGTATCATGCCAGTGGCAAAACCAATGAAAATACTGTCTAACATTTGCATGGGGTGCAACAGTATTTTCTGTGATTTATTTATATATTATCCAATGTAGTCAATGATTCATTTAAAATGAGATTTCTGAAAATTGACCCACTGTTGACATCCTGGTCTTTCACATCCCTAATCCAAACATACTAGATAGAAAAAGACTAGTTTTCAAAACATGTTTTGCAGTTTGAAGGGGTACGTTACAAACTTCTTGGTATATAGAATGGTTGTGTATAGGATGCTGACTAAATCTGTGCAATAGCAACTAAGCAATCATTTTATTTTAAAGTCATCCTTTATAAGTAAATGGCAAATGTGCTTATTTTAATGGTCAGGTGATCTCCTAACCAAGTTTAATTCAAGATTCTTAATCAAGATGTAATCATATTTATGTATGAAGTATGCTATTTATATATTAATTATCAGTCACAGAGTAAGAGTGAATGATAAATTTTGAGCTACTCAGAACAACTCAGTGGTCTGTTTTATCAGTAAATGTTTTTGTACAAAAGCTATACATAAGATCTTGTACCCTTTGCAAACATTCAGTGAGAATCCTTGCAGATTAATCATAGTCAGGAACAGGGCTGAAATATAGTATCTTACATACTTCTTTGACTGCGTCCTATTACTTAGAGGAGTTTCAGTAAAGCCCTGTAACAGCAGAGTACAGTAGAGAAGATAAAGATCTTTAGAAAATATATCTATCTCTCCTCACAAGAAGTTTTAACAGTACAATTCAGAAGTTCTCTTAAATAAATGTCTGCAGGTTTTCCAGCCACCGAGTCAAGTTGCACTAAGTCAAGTTGTACTCTACCTTTTGTTTTCCTTTTTTTGCTATAACTCTGCTAAAAATACCCCAAAATCACCACCACCATTATATATGATAAGCAGCAGTTTTGATTAGAGATAAACAAGATTGTGGCGGGAGCGTGGAGGGTGACATTTAACCAAAGGTAGGGTTTTTTTAATATTTTGGTTCATTTTGGTCTAATGAACTTTTTCCTGAAGGCTTACGGAAGTGAGGAGACAGAAGGAGATTCTTCTTAACCCTCAAAGAACAGAATATAGTTAGGCAACTGACTTGGATTATGAGAAGTTCAGTTTCATCTCTCTGTCTACTGGAAGAGCATTACAGTTTTGCTGCATGTTGTTATTTTAATATTTTCAGATTTTCTGTGAGTCTGAACTGTTTGTAATTCTCTTGACATATATGAGTCCTCAAGATTCAAACTAATGGAGCAAAGAGAGGAATTTGCTGTGACATAGCCTACAGATAGACATTAGTCACAATTAAGCCTCTTTATGGAGTACTGATAAAATATTAATTCTGTGGGGCTGCTGTATAAAGGGTTTCTACAAGTTCAGAAATAAACAGATGAAAGAGTGGAAAAGTCATTACCAATATGCATCTTTTTTTTTTTAAATGAAAACAAATTATGTCTTAAAAATTAATTAAACCCCAACAAGCAATCAAGAACATGGAAGACCTTGATCATATTATGTTAAAAGCAGCTGTATTTGGAAGAAAATAGAAATGAGTGGTTTATTTGTCAATTCCCTCCCAGGTGGAGGAGTATATTACACACTACGTATCCCCAAATGTCATGAACTTTAATGATTACTGCTGACAGAAATATTCTTCCCAGTCACTGTGAGAACAATTAGTTTAAAAAAAAAAAAAATATTAACATATTAAAAAGAAAAAAAAAGGAAAAATTGTATGCAGAAGTTGTTAGCATTTTGCCTCATTTCTGTGCTAGAAAATACTGAACTCCAATACTAATTATGTTAGTATTTGTTTAAAATTCTGACTGTTAAATTTAGCTCAGCTAAGATCTAGGTGATGGATTTAGTAATAGTTCAAATCTTCAGATGCAAATTACATCTTTCCTGAAATTTTACATGAAGGTTATTTTCCACAAAGTTACTGGATTACTTGTGCAAAGGCTTCCATTTGATTTATATTAGAATTTATGTTATGTATGAACCACAGTCCCAGTCCTCATGTAAGAACAGGAAGAACATTAGTGGGCCAACATAACATGGAACATCCTCTGCCCATCGAAATCAACAAGGATACAAGCATAATATTCTTAATAGGTACATAACACTTCAAAATCAAATGTTAGAACAAATTGTGACTGCTTTAATTTTAGAACATATTTATTTTGTTTTGTTTTCTTAAAAAATGGTTTGTCAGTAGTTCTAGTAAGATAATACAGTGCTGACTTTTCAATCTTGCAACCTACTGTTCTTGACTTTTTCTATTAAATCTTAAGTGTAAAACATTTCATGCTATTTCTGTAAGAGAACTGAACCTTTGACAAAACTTGAGAGATTATTTCAATAACAGCTTTGAAGACTAACTTTTAGATTTACAACTTGGAATATTTACACTTATCTGCGCCTGTCTTGCAAGTGAGCAAACCCTGTTATTAAAATAGTTCTCCATCAGTTGTGTTAAATAATTTGTACTCCTTTCAGGGGAGGAGGCCTGATTCAGTTGATTTAAAGACATTGACCTTCAAACAGTACAATTATAAGTGATATATTATATATTTTATACAAGACCCTAACTTCTTGTACAATGATTCTAAGAAAGTGTAATAGTTATTTGATTTTGCATTATTCCTTGCTTCTTTCTTTTGATGTAGCGATATCACCTTAAGGTGAGAACACAGATCTTTTGTTACATATGTTTTTTCTGCAATATGTGTGTGCAGTTTCAACAGCATAATTTAAATATATCCTGTCATTAAAATGCATGTTAACTGCATGCTGATCTAACATGCACTGCGAAAAAGTATTACAACATGTCTAAAAGTTTTTTGAGGTCTGAGCCAAATCTAATCATTTTCTGAAGTGTAAATGTGATACTATTTTACTAAGAAGAAGAGAACTACCCTTTGGTCTGTGACTAAAATCTGCTTTTTTCCTTCATTTTCTTTTATTGATAAAACAAATTAAATTTTTCAACAATATTTCACCCCAGAAATTACTAGTGTCTACTTTGTTATATCAACACTTCTTTTAAAAAAACCCAGGAACCTGAAGTGAAGTTGCAGGGTGTTTAAGCAAATGCTGGTGAGGTGAAGTTTTCTAGATTCTTCAGTATTATCTTTGCAGACGCTAGGGAAAGAAGATTGTCTTACTTGCAAATGACAGGTTTATGTGTCATGCATTCTCTTTTACTTATTCTGACCAGAAATTAGAGCAAAGCATTCTATGTTTCTTATTTGAAACAGGTAAATATGAACAAAGTGTCTTCAGGCAGTCAAATTCGTAAGTTTTGGCTTCCTCACTTGCACTACTTGATGGACGTGTCACCCATCAAAGTTTTTGCAGGCACTTCTTTAGGCAGGAACAGCCTTTATCAATGTAAATGAAGTGCAATGCCATCTTGGTACAATCACTAAAAATGTGTATTTTCCCATGGGCTGGTGAACTTAACTCTTACTTAGGCATTTAAACAGTAGTTTGCTATATATCCATAGCTACAGCACATATGAAGAAGTCTGGCTGTACTTTCAAACCTCTTCACACTGATTTATGAAAATGAGCATGGCCTATTTTGTCTGGGTTAGTCAACCTCTAAAACTTCATTTGGTATACAGTATGGCTTGTGTTGTACTAGTAGATGTAAAACTTACAATACAAATTTCATTCCTTGAGTACAGAACTGAAAAATCAACAATTTCATTAGATTGTGTAATTTTTTAAACACACACACACACACACACTGCTCCTTTGTACTGTAAATATTCCATGTTTTCTTTTGGACAAAACAAGATGGTTTTCTTTATTTTGAATGTATTGAACTAAGAACTGCAAAAGATGAAAGATGGTTGGTTGGTTGGTTGGTTAGTTATTTTTGAGTTTTTGTTACCTGCGCATGTTTTAAAAGGAGCCTAGGTTCTGAGATGACATTTCAAATGACTTTTCTGTCATCCAGTCATACATACAGCTACTGTGCGTGTATTTATTTACAAAGCGATACTTAAATGACAATTTAATGGTCAGATATTCATTCATGCAAGCCTGAATATAGGGTATGACTACTCTTATTGTAAATACCATCGGAAAACTATAGCTTTTACATCAGTGATTATTTGGCATAATGGAAATGAAGTCAAATGAAGTGGAAAAATAACAGAGGAGATTTGTCTTTTACTTATGCAGTGAATGTCTTTAGTCTGGCCAGCTTTACCACTGTAAATTGTTCTGCAGCTATTCAGCTCATATGAAATAATAACTTCAGCTGAATTTTGTTCACTTTAACTCAAACTAAATAACCCCGTATACTACAAGTGAGAAAGAGTTTAATGATACTGCAGATGAACTCATGCTTTTGAATTAGATATCATCCTAATTTTCACATATTTGGAATGCTGACAAATGTGAAGTTTTTGAAATATTGGAAGATACTGAAATATCAAAGGCCACTGGAAAAGTTAAGCGGCTGCAATGATAATTTTTGTTGTTTAGACCTTTTCACCTTGATTTTGTGCAGAGCATTAAATATTCTTAAATAGAATTCTTGAGTTAAATATCTCCACTAGGATCTTACAGTTGCAATAACATACTCTCCATTGTGTAGAAATAGAATAACATATAAGAACTTAGTAGTATCATAAATGTAGGAGTTTCAGTATCTTGAATTTTAAAAAAAAATAATTCTTGCATCTGACTGCACTCTGATTAAGGGAGTCCGAGCCTTCTTTAAATATAATGACAATGACACAAAAGAGAACAATCAAAGAATACAAAGAAAAAATTTAGAAACTAGTGATTCAACTAATTCTTAGTATATATACTTCACCTTCAGCAAGCAAGCTAGTAATGCAGATCATAATTACCTTGAATGAAACAGAACAAATTATTGACTGTGAAAGCCCTGTCCAGTTGAGAAGTCTTTGTTCAGAGTTTATAACAAAAGAAAACTAGGAAAAATAACAGCAAATAAATTGGTTTTAGAATGTCAATGAGATGCTATGGATATATATATATATACTTCCACAAAGTACACATCTGGTAACAAGGTAACTGTTCCTTTTCTTACTCATTGTTGCATGTAGACAAAAATTGATAATAATGTAACTTCAAAAAATTATGGGTTTTGGTTTTTTAGTTGGATACAGTGGTTATGATTTTTCTTTCATGTTGCTGTGTGGTGCTGTTTCTTACAGCTGGATGAAGAAGCCTCGATGTGGTGTGCCTGACCAAACAAGAGGTAGCTCCAAATTTAACATTCGTCGGAAACGCTATGCATTAACAGGACAAAAATGGCAACACAAACATATCACTTACAGGTACCAAAGATATTCATATACATATGTAAATGTTACTAGTAGTGCTGACTTTTAATTTAAAGTAAATATCATTGCCTGATTATTATTTTTTTAATATTTGGAGAAGTTTATTATTAATATGTGACAGGAAAATACTGATTTAGATACCTCTTGGATAAGTGTGTATGTGCTACATAAGAACCAAATTACTTTCCTGGATAAAAATGGCATGCATTTAGTAACTGCTAAATTCTCTGAAGCTTTCAGCATTGATTTAACACCCAATAAGTCCCTCAACTTACCTTTCAGCCCTCTTGGCAGCTTCTCGGGGAACATTGCTCTGAAACTAGAACCACTGTAATGAAATGCAGATCTCTAATATACGTATGTAAAATAGGTTATTGAGAGGAGTCAGTCTCTGGAAAATGTAGGTGCCTACAAGTCTGTTCTGAGTATAAATGAATTTGTTCATAATTTTGTGAGTCACTGATGCAACCATTTCCTGCCTACATGATGATGGCAATAGGGGGTATCTCTATAACTCCTGCGTCAGCTGTGTAGTTTACACAGTATGTTGCTCACTGTCAAAACTGATCTTTGCTAGGAAATTTAGGTATGATCTCTGTACTTACTAGAGCTCTGTCAACCAAAGAAAGTGCTACGTTTATAATATAAAATCCGTAATTTGTCAGCAAATCAAAGATTCCAATACATCCTGTTTGAAAATTTACACAGCCTTGTTGGGATTCCTATAATATCTAAGAAGGGTAAGTTCTGAGGGATAAAACATTTTTAAAAATTCGTTAACTGGTGCTATTATTTATGAACCCATATTACGTATTAAATTTTAAGTTCATAAGCTGTAATTGTCATATAGGCTGTTCTTCATACCACAGTGAAGAGATATTTTTATTAGGAGCTCTATGTCAATAGTATGGCTTTGTCTAAATTGGAGAATTCTAAGTTAAGACATTACACACTAATATAACTTCAAGCAATAGAGAACTAATTAACTGCCTTGAGATTAGTATGTTGCATTGGCTGGAGTCTTTTACTGTCAATGTAAATGTAATGCATAATTGGTTAGAATAAGAATGCCCACCTGCAGAACTTTACATTTATCTGCATTTTAAAATGCAAATGTAGTGTGTGTGTACATATATCATAAGGCATGCATGGTCACGTACAAATACGTGTGGTTTTCTGTGGCTCTGATTTGTACAGAGTCTGATTCTCTATTTCATTACAGGATTTTTTACAACAGTCTATAATCCTATTGCTTGTATATCTTTTGTACTGTCACCCAGGGCATTAATCATAATAACAAACAAGGGTGACTGGTATGAAACTATGTGGCAACTGTCTAGGAATCTTTCTCACTTTGAAGAATTTGTAGCAATTCTCTGCCTTCTGCCTTCCCTCTTGTAAAATGTTCACACTCTCACTTTGACAAGACCTTCAGTCAACCAGAACTTTCAAGTGAATAAGCCTATAGTATTTTTTGTAGTGAATTATAAAAGGTATTTAAAGTAGAAAACCGAAACTTTATTAGAATAAAAAATGTTATATTAATCTTTCTGAATTAAAAAATAAATCAAATAAGGACACGAAAGAATTAAAATTCTTTACATGCTGCTTCTCACTTGCTTTGTTCTTGTCAGCAATTCCCTGCTTACAGGCTTAATACCAGTTAACTGAATGACATTTAAAGTTGCTTTGTTCCCTCAACTTTTGATTATATCCCTAGCATCACTTGTCTGCTCCACTTTTCTCCCAATTCTTAGTCTCTTTATAACCTGCAGGTGTCCAGCTACATTGTGTGTCTTCCTGGCCAGTCAAACTTTGTAGTCTAAAGTGTACCTGCCTAAGCAAACTTAGTAATTCCTCCAAAGAATTAGGAATTTCTCCCTCATTACAGTGTCTGCTACCTCTTTCACTTTTCTGGAAAACAAAGCCAAAACCACAGCAGCACAAAAACCACCACCAAAACCAAGCTTCACTCCCCGCTGTCTGCCCCCCCCGCCCACCAAAAGAAAAAAAGAACAGAAGCACAGAATAAATAATTAAAAAGATGCCCTCCATAACAGTTACCTTATCATAAGACTGCACTCACCAACTTTTTTGAACAGGGAGGGTAATAGCTAAAAACATATTTGTACACATACCTATTATGTATAAGAGAACAACAGCTCAACAGAACATGGACCTTAACAGCAGTTAATGGGGTTCCCTACAATATTTGGTGATTTATGTTTTTTTTGACCAAAGATTTTGATTGGAGTAGAGTAAGGCAAATTTTTCAAATTTCCTTCTTCGTTGTATATTTCAAGAAAATAATTAATGTCATACTGTAAATTTATAACTTCTTTCTAGACTCTGTGAAATCTACAGGTGTGAAGTTCTTCTTTGTATGTATCATTGTCAAATAGGTGCAATTCTGATGCTGAGGGGAGCCCTCTGAAAGAGACTAAAAGCTACATTTACCACTTTCTATATGGCTACTTGGAGTATATACTCAGATGCTCTATTTAAATGAAATACTTATCACTCATTCAAAACATCAAGACATTATTAATGGAAAATGAATTGAGATCTTATATAAATGCAGTTTAAACTGTATCTTCTTATATTTTTACTCTAGCATTTTCTGTCATTTAATTTTTCCCCAAGAATTTCTCCTGACACTTGTTAAACTTAAATTAATTAATGCTGTTCAGAATATATTTCCTCTTGGATTGTTCCAGTAATAGTAATAGGATCAAAACTGATACACATGTGACTTATAATGTTATTTCTGTATTTCCATATTTTCAATTTGTCATTTTTCAAGCTGAAACAGTTCCCAAAATTTCAAGATGGAGCTTCAAGGAAATGACTTAGTATTAGTGACTTACTATTATAATTTACATTAATTATGTCCTTTTAGGACATATTGTAATATATTGCATTTTGGACTTAGATGATATGCTTAGAAAACAATATGTGTGCAGACAGTATCAAAATGCAGATTTCCAGTATTGGGAACATCAGCAAGGAATGGGCATCATGTTGCATTACTTATACTTTAAATCCCTCAGGGAATGAAGCTTTTTGCTTATTTGAACTGGTCAACAGGATGTTAGAATTTCTAATAAAGTTACACAGGAATAATGCTTGCTGTTTGATATAGTTCATGCCAACATATCTTATAAACTTATTAGTACTTACGATACATACTAACACAACTTCTACAAAGAGAGAAACGGGAAGTGATTATTTGAACCTTTTTAGCAGACAGAAGAGTATAGGAGTGAAGGAGAATATCTAGAGTATATGAAAATAACAGCCCATAGACAGAACAGACTGCAAAGATCTTAATGATATGGTCTTGATTCTTCCTTAGTGTTTGAGACGGTATCAGGTTACACAAAAATCTTTGAACATTATACAGAGTCAGAGGAGAAATCTATGAAACTTATTTAGGGATTTAAAAAAAATTAGTATCTTTTTCAAGAACGTTTTTACAAAGACACTTATGAGTGTCTGTCAAAAAAAAAATCACCTTTTCTTTTGCTTGGGAATAAATTATCCTATATTTTAAAGAAGGATCAACAATATGAATCAATCAAACAATCAGCTTTGTAAAAATAGAACATAAATATTTTTATGTCCTTTTTACACAGAGAATTTGTGAATGTAAAGTCCTCCACATCAGAATTCTGGGCATACTATTAATAATTTTAACTAGAAATAGGATGACAGGTGATGGACTTAAATTGCACCAAGGGAGGTTTAGATTGGACATCAGGAAAAACTTCTATACTGCAAGAGTGGTGAGATATTGGAACAGGCTGCCCAGGGTGGTGGTGGAGTCACCATCCCTGGAGGTGTCAAAAAAATGTGTAGATGTGGCACTTCAGGACATGGTTTAGTGGTCATGATAATGTTGTGTAGATGGTTGGACTTGATGATCTTAGAGGTCTTTTTCAACCTTAATGATTCTGTGATGGATTCCATCAGTCAGTCATTGGTCAGTTGCTCAGATTATTTAGTCCGCAGAACACTTTTGCAAATAAAATTGGAGAACACTGTCTAAACAACTGAGCTTTGATTTGAATTACAACCATTACTTAGAACCCATAACAACTTAAAATAAAACAATAATTTAAAAGGTGTTACATTTTATTTTGCTTTCTTGAGGAAGTACAGAAACCCAATTTGGTTGTTCAGCAATATGAAATAATTTAATTGGTGGAGGAAATTTAACTATAGATGGTCAATGGCTTAATCCCAAACCACCTAGAATTCATTTAGTCTTTTTCTTGACTTCAGTGGGAAATGGGTCAAGCTCTGGATTAATGTTTTTTCCTTTCTCAACAAGTTGGATATATCCTGGATTTAAGCTCTCCAAAAAATGACATAAAATGAAAGATTTGGACATGTCTAACTTTATGCTGTCCAGTTAAAGGAATTAATGCTAGCTAGGAGCTTCAGTATGTGATGAAAAGTCCTATTGGCTTGTGAAAAATAGGCTGTTATTTCTGTGGTCTGTGTGGAATATGGAAAGAGAATTTTTATTGGATGTTTAAAAGCCACAATGAAAAGTAAGAAAACACTGAATTAAGCAAATACTATTGCTTTAAAGTAGCAATACGATTTTTTTTTAAATAAAATAATATTTTGAGTGAGCTACTATAGAGGAATATTTAGAAAATATTTCCTAAATCAGGGAATTGATCCATGGGCTGGAACACCTCTCCTGCAAGGACAGGCTGAGAGGTTGAGTTGTTCAGCCTGGGGAAGAGAAGACTCTGGGGAGACCTTATTGCAGCCTTACAGTATTGGAAGGGGGCCTACAGTAAAGCTCAGGAGGGACTTTCTACAATGGCTTTTAGTCATAGGATGAGGAGTAAACTGAAAGAGAGTAGATTTAGATTGGAAATTAGGAAGAAGTTCTGCATTCTGAGCATGGCGAGACACTGGAACAAGTTGCCCAGGGAAGTTGTGGATACTCCATCACTGGATGCGTTCAAGACCATTTTGCATGGTGCTTTGAGCAACCTGGTCTAGTGAAAGGTGTCCCTGGCTGTGGCCAGGGGGCTTGGAATTAGATGATCTTTAAGGTCCCTTCCAACCCAAACTGTTCTGTGGTTCTATGAATTGCACATCTTATTGATTGTACTTGGCCCTGAGTCTGTCTGTATATGCTGAATTTCCTTGATTTCAGTTTGCTTATGAATGACAAAAAATCAGCTCTATGTCCCTATTGAAATGATAATACAAATTTTGCATGTGAAGCTGTTCACACTGTATTATTTTTTAAATATACGTCTATACTATTTCAGCATAAAGACATGAACACATTGTCTTTCCGTTAAAAGTTAAAAACAGAATAATAATTATCTGGGTTTTTTTAGAAATGCCAAGAACATCCTGACTTGAACAAATTTGTGAATAGCTGAAATGTCTGAAACTATTCTTCAATATGCTAGCAATATTCTATGCTTTAATTCAGTTGTACCTGACTAATGTATTTTGAAAATGTCAGAAGCCTTTATAGATTGGGCTGCACTTTGATTTATTTTTTTTTCCTACGTACATAGGAAGCTGTTATGGTTTTAGCATGTACAGCTGATAACAAAGAAACCATACAGCTGCTTGCTCAATCCTACCCCACTCCAGTGGAAAGGGGAGGAGAAAATACAACAAAGGGTCAATGGTTGAGACAAAGGACAGGGAGGGCATACTCACCATTTATGCTCATGGGCAAAAGACAGACTCAACTTGGGGAAACAAAATCAATTTAATTGAAATAAAACCACAAATTCACCAGTTGAATCAGAGTACGGCTATAAGAAATACAAATAGATCTAAAATACACCTTCTTCTCACCCCTCCCTTCTTCCTGGGCCCAGGTCTGCTACCTCTTCCCCCCAGAGGTCAGGGAATGTGGGTTGTGGTCAGTCCCTCACCACACAAACCCACCAGGCACAAACCCAACACATTCTACCCCTCACCTCTGCAAATCCCATAGTTAAGAATTAACATTAAAATGTACATAAATCACACAATCTTTACAAATATCATTCACCTTAACAAGTAAGACTTCCCCCCACCAAAATGGAAGTAGACAATTTACACACAGTCCATCCCTGTCCACAGTCCTGATATCTGCTAGTGCCTTTATAGGCAATGTTTAGAAATCTGTAAAAAAGGGAATAGATTGTATTAGTTTGTCAGTTTGTAAGTGTTGATTTAAACATATTTATCCCTCTGTTAAAGCTTAGTGTTTTCCCAAAGTCTAACTTAATAAAGGTAATGCTTACACTTTTGTTAAAGATCTGTATTCACATTGTTATATACCTCAGCACTTCTAACCTCTGAGTGGAAGGGGGGGAGGACATGTAAAATATACCTAATAAAAGGAGATGAAAGTTGTCAGGGTTTAGGGTCAGGGCAGCCCCTTAGACCTATAACAGATGCTCTCTGTTAACCCCCTTCCTCCCAAAGGGGAAAGAGAAAGGGAATAAGGGAGAGAGACTTAATGATTAGAAAAGGAAACTAGAACAGCTTTAATGAAAATGAAATTAA
>WUAM01000391.1:39761-51120 GCA_024336885.1 Actenoides hombroni | reverse complement strand
ACCCCATTTTTCCTTCCCTTAAATTTCCAAAAACCTATTTTTTTTTTTTTTTTTTAAAACCTTTTATTTTGTTTGATATCTGTAAAATATTTTTTTTTTTTTTTTTTTTTTTTAATATATTTTTTATTATCCTCTCCTACAGTGAAAAAACAGTGGTCTCTGTATGTTGGTGTTATGTATCCAATACGTATCATTTGGAATTATCTTGCTTAATATTCCCTGATTAATTCTGTGTTGGATTCAGTTTTGTCAGGTTTATATTGAATGTTATCAGGGTCATTCTTTGTCTATCTTTATTACTAGAAGGAACAACTATGATCACGTAGAATTACTGTAATGCTAAGTAATGCTAACTAGCACTCTGAAGACTCCATGGTGTTTTATATTAACAAACTTTTAAAATATTATATTAACAAGTGCTATTTTATATTTTCATAAAGCATAAATAGCTATTTAAAAATTATTGGATCATCAAGTTTTGTTTAGTTGGGTTTTTTTCCTGTGTGATTAGCTGGCAGGAAAGTTGTTTCTCATGACCTTGTAAGTTGGTAGTCTAGACTTAAGGGCTGGACAGAATAGTTCTCTGAAAACTAACCACAAAGCTCTAACAGCTGTGGGCTATACATTAGGAGAAATGTGTTACCCCTGGGAAGCTATATCTGACATCACCACTAAATGGCATATGAAAACTTTGGTATCAGGTTAAAAACTTTCCAATATGTACTACTGCAAACTGATTCCTTTGCTCGCTTTAAAATAAAGAGGTGATCTCGAACCATATGCCTCAATAAAAACATCATACCTATAAAAAAAATTACTTTGGTCTGCAGTATTTCTTGAAGCACTATTGTTTACTGTAAATTATAAAGGTCACAAATCTTAAAATTGTGTATTAAATAAATAATACGACAATCATTTGGCGAGATTAATATTTCCTTACACAGCCCATCTTCTTTAAAATTACAGTGTTTTTGAAAAAGTATCAAAAATTCAAATGCCATTTATGCAGTTTTAGAGTTCTCTTACTAGTCAAAAGTCTTTCTGAATCTGGTCATACAAATGATATTTATTTTTTAAAGTCAAAATTGATTAAATATTTAAATGATTTGGAGAAAGGCCTATATAGAATGAGCAAAATTAAAGTATTCATCTTGTTTCCAGAAATCTTACTGATCCAACTGAAACTTCTTATCTTCTTGTACATGGAAATTAGAAGTAAACGTAGTAATACATGTAGAAAGGGAAAGGCATTTTCAGTACACCCATTGCAAGTCATTCAGTATGCCATTAGGGTTATGAACAGCACCTGTCTAGGATGGCCTTTTGACTTTCAGGTAGAGAAATTATGAGTGGAATAGTTATTTCACCTGTCATCAAACTCTATATATTATGACAGATGTATTTATAAGAAGAAAAATGTTTTAAAACAGCTGTACAGAGTTTTACTTTTTCACTTTAGTTCTTTTTAATCCATTTTTCTCAGAACAATTCCTTTATTTACCAGGTATCTAGCCTTGTAAGTCTCACTGGAAAATAAAAAATAAAATAAGAAGTAATTATTTTCAGATTATTGATAAAAACATATGAATTACATTTTTTTGTTTATATGGATGTCTGGGATTTGAATTCCAGTTTCAAGAACTCCTATATATAGCAGGGAGCATTGAGGAAAGCTGGGAATGTCCTGTCATCAGTGCATATGACATTACATGTCCTACAGATTGGCTCAGTAGGAAGTAAGCTGTGTATATGCATATGCAAATTGATGTGTGGAATTTAAAAATAGGGGTTGAAAATCCATTGACTTCTGAGATGTTACTAGGAACAGGATTTTGTTTTCCTTTATTTTGTACAATAGACAATGATTCTGTTTTAACAGTTCTTACTCAGTTGGTAAAGTATATCCTATTAATTACTTCTCATCTGAAATGATGGTGGATTATGCATCCTTTGTAGGTTTTATTGGAACATTATTCCAATAACAGAGGGAGTCTGGATAGTGAAAAGTAATTGTTTTCTTAATTTGTGCCTTGTTTTTATGGTAGTCAATCATTATATCCTTTAACAACATCAGAAAGATATGTAAGGTCACTTTTTCAATTCCCCTTCCACTGTAGGATTTGTACTGCTTACAGCAGGTTTTTGTTATGTATTTCTTTCAGTGACACTGGTGGGCATGTAAATTACATTCTGCTGCTGTATTTTTAAAGGTCCACCTGACAGGATCCCACCACCAACAAGACCTCTACCAACAGTGCCCCCACATCGTTCAATCCCTCCAGCAGACCCACGGAAGAATGACAGGCAACCTAAACCTCCTCGACCACCCACTGGTGACAAACCTTCCTATCCTGGAGTGAAGCCTAACATCTGTGATGGGAACTTCAACACTCTGGCTATTCTTCGCCGAGAAATGTTTGTTTTCAAGGTAGGAAGCTGTGGATTTTTCAATGTTATATCAAATGTCTACATTTCTCCTTTCTATTTTTTTTTTTAAAGCAAACTCTCATTCATCATGACTTCACTTTCCCAGCCTGCTCACAGTTAGAAAGTTCAAGAAAGAAATTGAAAAATAAACATACACATGGCTTAAACATCTAGCAGAGGACTGCTCTAAAGTTCTGTTTTGGGAAAATACCCATGTCAGCAGAAACTGTAATGCCTCAAAATGTAAGGGTAAATAAATGCTGCATGTTATGGAGGGATTAAAAGTGTAAATCTACTCATGAATAATAACATTGATTTTGTTTGGGATACAGCCACATCCAAACATCCAGGCACAGAGTAGATATATTAATTTCTCTTTTTTTTTTTTTTTTTTTTTTTTACAACTAGATTTGTTGTTCACAAAGGAAGTTTGCCATTGTGTTGTGCTTGCGTAGAAAACACGATACCTAAGTAAAGGTCTTTGCCACAAAAACCTTATTGCAAATGTGGCATTGTTTATTTCCATTCATCTTCCTGCTTTGAGCTGAAAGTGTAGTATAAACAACAAATCAAAATAAACAAATTGAACTGAAAGGCAAGCTGTTGATAGAAGACACTCTTCTGCTAAGACGCATGGGCATCAAAGCTATCTTAGGAGGGTGGAGTATGGTTTCCAGAAGGCACTGAATGTTGAAGAATACTTAGGTAATCACTATTACTCAGTTTCTTTAGATCTTAAACCAGTTTGCTGACAGGTAGTGCTGTGCAAATGTTCCAGAAACAAACAACAGGATAATCTATTAATTTTGGCTTAAGTAATACGAAGTGTGAGATCTTTGTTTTGTAAATATATGATACAATTCTTTCTAACTTCAACATTATAGGTGGAGAAGAAGGGCCTTTCACATTACTAGATAACATTTCTCCCTTCAGCAGTATCATAAGTACAAGTAAAGTGTGATTAATTTGTCCCAAAACATAAGCTCCTGGTTGAATGGCTTCTGTCATCCTTTATGATAGGACCCATTTCTCCCTTGTATGTTTTCTTCTTATGTAATCTATCACTCCAGATAAATCGTATTAGCAATGCTATCCAGGCAGTCACTTTCTTTAGCATACCTGAAAAAATATGTACAAATAGCTTTACATAAAGTCATTCAAAATTATTGAGCTACCTTCACAACCCAATGGGCAGGAAATATTTTTCCCCTAAAAAGCTAAGGCCTTTGCCAGCCTGGGGGCTGTCAGACATTACCATTTCAATAGATTGTATATCTCAAACACTGGGAGGTCCTGAAATATCAGTTGTTTTATGACTAAAACTCAAAGGTTAAGGAAGAATCTAATTTTCTAACTTGACATTAAACAGGATATCAAAATACCTACTTCAATCTCATGTGATCCATCTCAAGAGCAATACAAGATATTCTTGTTTATTTTAGACATAAATCGATAAATGGTGAAATACTATCCCACTATTACAAAATTTCCTCTCTAGCCAAGTCTGTGTTCCTAAATAAATCAATTCACCACTGTTACTAATCACTCTTACCTATTCTGATTGAAAATGCAAATTCCGTTTTCTCCAAAAATGTTTACCACTTACCATCTTAACACTACATATTTACTATACAGTCTGTATACTTACTAGTGTGTTAACTGCATTTGTGTTACAAAATCTAAACTCCATTCACAGTCCACACCCTGAGGAAACACAGTTAAACTTTGTCAGAGGAAAAATGACCAGTAACATGTTTAGAGTCTGACTCTCCAAAATGAAGTTGCTACAATCATAAAAGCAGCGTGCTGGGAAGGGAAGAAAGAGATGACCTTTGTCCAGATTAATTTCTTCAAGAACACCACAGTTCCCCTTTTCTCCTAAGGGTACCTGGAAGCATACTTGTTAAGCATTTTAAGCAATGGAGTTTACTTAAGTATACAAATTTTTGTAGCCTGAGTGTCTTCAAATGCTTGAGTTAGTAGGCCTTAACTTTCTGGTTTGCACATTAATTGACTAGTTAAGAGTTTTGTCAGCTAAAGGAGTTTCATTACCTGTTTGAGATTTTTCTTTTTTTTTTTTCTGGGGGAGGTTTTTTTGGTGTATGGAAAGGAGTGTGAAAGGAACAGAAAAGGGGAGAAGGAAATAGAAAAATCAGGGATTGTTAGTAATTTTCTACTTATTTTGCAGAATCTTGACGGGGCAGGTTATAAGGAAAAGCAAGGCAGGAGTTAATTCTCAGAAGATATAAATAGCAATAGGGACTGAAGAGAGGGAAAGTATCCAACAATGGAGGAAGCAAAGCTGGGGGTCTGACGTAACAAAAAATAAAACAACCTCTTTGCCCTTGCTTGTACGTTAGGAGTGGGAAGACATGAGTGACAGGGTGAGAGACAAGTACAGAGGGGTGGAGAAGAAATGGGCATTGATGGCAGTACTGTACCAGATGGAAAAAAATGAAAGAAGAATTATGACCTTCATTGGAAGAATTATTGCTGGATAGTTCCCAGATTAGTTAAATTTGTAAAATTGCAGGCTAATCAATTTATATCATTTTCTTTTTTTGTCTTTATCCACAGGTCTGTAATGACTGTGTAGTGGCAGATTTTACTGCCTTTTGAATGGCATGTATGCTGTATACCAATTTCAAACTGAAAATAGCCACCTTTTTATCTCATGGGCAAGTCTCAAGACCAGGAGCTCAATTTGTTTAAATAATCCTTGAAATTGCTTGAGAACTTAGCCATAGAGTTGAAGAATGTGAGCCCTTTTGAATAAGTAAATTCTAATTTAAACGTAAAACTGGTGCATGAAAGATAGTTTGAGATACACTGTGGATTTTTATAATAGATGACAAAAAATATTAATGTCAAGATTTTTTTTCTCTTGACTGTTGAGGTATGCTTAAAAGGAGTATCGGAACATGAAAAACAATTTCTGTGTTCAGTCAAATTGATGAGCTTTGTCTGTGTTTTTAAGACTATGTGGCATTCTCAAATGGATGTATCCAGCATTGTCTCAAAAGGACTTCTTCCTGAATTCTTTAAATTAGATGCCTTTAAAATGCACCTGATAGCTTTAAGGCATAAGGACACAGTATGCTGTAAGACGAAAAATATTAGTCAGAATCAATGTCTTGTAAGTATTTTAAAGTATATGAAGTTTGTCTTAATTGAATGCAGTTTTTTAATTAGTGCTATTATTTAATACATACTTGAACTTGTATAAGCAACTATCAGGACAGAAAAATTTCTATGCCAAAAATTCCTGAGTGCCAAGCTATCTGGAGATTCCAGTTAGCTTCCGTATTTATGTTGAATGCAATTAGTATTTAGCTGTCACTCTCATTTCTCCAGCTATTTTCTCCCTCTGTTTAGTTAGAACACCCCTGAGACACAGAAAATGACTGAAAATGGAAAAAAGTAAATTGGTCTTCCTTTTCTGGGAAAGTTTTGCAGAGTGGTGTGACACTGCCTTTAATGGAAAAACCTCTCAGCTATTGTATATAGCAATATCCCACAATACTGTCTTCTCCATAAAGTCTCCTGAGAATATCTCCAGGGCTACTGTGTCATGAAAAGGAACCTCATTTGTCTAACGTCACCAAGAAAGATCCATTAGTGAAGAACTTTACAGCATATATTTCCATTTTTTTTTCCTGTGTTCTGTGCAATTCACACTGCTTTTCCAGTCTTCTGTAGAAAAACAGTTTTGAAGATAACATAGGATGTCCCATCAATAAAGGTACTTATATTAACACCTTCTGAATCTTTTATACCATTAAAAAAATGTTCAAGGGGGACAATGGTTGCACAGAATGTATTGTCTCTCAAAGGATGCAGATCAAGTAACACTGATTGCTTATTCTGTTATTTTTGAGGCATGTATAGCTTGTGTTTGACTCTATGTGCTGAGTGTTCCTTGGCAACAAAATTACCTCTAGCTCTACTTCAACAATCTGTGTTGCTGCTGTTAATAATCCTTTTTCTTTGACTTACCATTTCAGTTTCACAGATTTTCACAAAATCCTTAGTTTCTTGAACAGGTTACACCTAGAAAAGTAAGGACTAAATGTATGGAACTTTTCCTGTGTAATAAGCAAATTGGAGGGACAGGTCACAGCTTTTTTTTTCATGTGACACAGGTTTTTGCTTCACAGAAAAACATCTCATAGTGGTTGCACTGGTCCTTTCTTTGTTTAATGGTAAATCCTTAAGAAACAAATGTATGGATCTTATATAATCTATTACAGTTTTAGTATTCATGTTGGAAAAGTTAACTCCTTGAAGAACAGCATTTTTAATCACTCTTGTATACTAAGGTGTTTGTTGTAATGTAAAAAAAAGAAGCTCATCCATCAGACAAATAGCATTTACAGCTCAGAAAAAATGTCTTCTGAACTGTTAACATTACAGATGGTAGAATATGGAACCAATTTTAGAAAGGCCTTGACAGGCTGTGTTTTACTATTTTATTTTAATTTATCCACAACTTGCAGAAATTTGTTTTCTGACTCTTCATCTGCAAAGAACCATTGTAAAAACATTTATGATGGTGCCAAGCAAGCCCAAACAATTAGGCTGTCATTACCCCTTGACAATAGTTTAGACTGCAGTTGGTTTCATACATAACTGCATTGATGGCATTTTATATCCCTTTTAGAATTGTGTATTTATGTAGAGTATGCTGTTACAGACAAAAGAAAAAAATTCCGCTTCTTCATATATGATAAACACATGGGGAATTTTTAAAGCATTTTAGCATTGGCTATTTATTCATAATTGGTAGGTCTAATAAAAAATCTGCGAGATGGAGGGAAAATACAACTAATAACAAATAGAGACAAAGAAACAGCTACAGCTACTTGAGTCCACTGTATTTGAAAGCAGACTTTTCAAAACTGTTCTGGTGTGTTTGTATAGCTGGTTTTTTGTTGCATGATGCTGTGGATGTCTGGGCTGTCATTTGCAGCCTGGGAAAGTTCAGAAGAAGATGCTGTGGAATTAGACACATTGGGATCTGAAAGGGAAAACCGCTAAACATCTCAGCTGTAAAAGACTGGGAACAGGAGGTAAGAAGTAGCTACATCTGCAGAGAGTGGACTCCTTTCACCCTGTTTTTATATCATTATTTTAGGAAGAATCTGGTGGAATTTGCCACTTTTTAACTCATCAAGGGGAAGGACTGCTTTAGTTCAGGTAATTCAGGTAATATGTTCAAAAGGAAGGAGAAAAGCAGCAAAAACTTGGTGGAGACTTAATGTGTCATGGTAGACCAAGCCCGTTTAAAATGTTCAGGATGGATGTTTTGTGGCACAAAACCAAACTGTAGGATGTCAAGAAGAAAAAAAGCAGGGCCATGCTGGAATACTAAAAAACCATAGTTTTTATATTTTTGATAAATGCATACTTTCAATGAGAGATGTAAAAATATTTTCCAAATGTTACCTAAACCTTTCAGTGTGCTTCTAAGCTAGGGAGGTGTTTAGCTAACACATTATCACAGGTTTAAAATGGAAAGCACAGTCTGTTCATCACTGTTTGGAAAGTAGGTAGTATATTTCATCCAGATGCAGAGGAATTTAGACAAGAATGTAATTACCTGAGTAATAATAGTACCAGAATAGTTCAGTTAAAAATCCTTCGACCCTCTCAATTTTAAAAAATAACTACATTGTTAGTGCTTTATTTACAAGAGCATCAGTGTGATGAGTATGCATGTTATTGAGACTTGTAAGCAGCTTGAACCATTTAACAATCTGTACTATCTGGCTAAGAAAATTCCTATTATTCATGTACTAGCCCATTAAAAAGTATACCCTTAGCAGAATGAGTGACTCAATATCTTCAGCAGGGCTGAAGAGTACTGTTTGTTTCCAAAAGGCTATGTTTTCATTGGCAAACAATATGGTGTGAAAGAATTTGATCAGTATTGGAGCAGATGGACAGACGGTACTGAGCTCCTCTTGTGTCCATCATATGTGCTTTTCTTTCAATTAGACTGTGGTCTGTCCTCTGAGGCCAAACACTTCCACTATGCATGTGATTCAAATTTTTCTGAAGGGACCTTAGACAGTGGTCTCTTTGACTGTGGACCCCTCAAGAATGTACCACACAAGGGTTTCGTCTAATGCAAGTGGTGTTAACATATAATTGCTCACATGATCTTGACCCAAATAAACCCTCACATGAAAAATACATTATATTATTTCTCATGCCATTTTTTTACATGACATTATGGTACCTGTTGCTTGACTAACTCTGTACTGTGAGTTTGGAACATGTGCATTGCAATACAGTGTCCAGGTAAAGGAGGTAGGTTTAACAGCTGTGCTGAGGCATCACTTTGACCTTACAGAATAACATCCTTCTGAATTTTCTTTTCCTGAGAGAAAGACAAAGAAAAATGCCTTGTTTAAATTCAATTTAAACATAACAAAAACTTCTTCATTGTAAACCTTTACAGATTAAACACTGGAACAGGTTGTCCAGTGGGGTTGTGGAGTCTCCATTTTTGGAGATACTCAAAAGCTGACTGGAGATAGACCTGTCAGCTAGCTGTAGTTAACCCTGCTTTGAGCAAAGGAGAAGCTTGGATCTCCAGAGGTGCCTTCCAACCTTAACCCTTCTATGATTTTGTGTGGCATTTGAAAGACAAGCACTAAAAAGGCATAGCTTCCCAAAATGTTTCTGTTACCTATTTTCCCTACTTTACTCTGAAGGTGGGTTTGAGTATTTCTTCATATTCCCCTGAAACCTCCAGAGGTCACTTCCAACCTCAGCCATTCTGTAGTTATGTGAATAGTCCTCACAGATTGAAAAGGCTACTTCAGATGCAAGGGTTTTGACAAAGGAGTGGACAGACTGAATTTAACAGAAATACTCAAGTACTTGTGTGAACCCATGTACAAATGTGGCGGTAGGATTTGGGACAATGTTCTTAAAGGTTTGAACAGTTAAACATGAGTCTTAATAAATTCTTATTTCTAATTTAGCTTTAATCGAATAAATACTGAAAAATATGAGACCAAGTATTTATAAATCAAAGGACAAAATTCCAAGAATTAGTTATTCTTTAGAAACACGTTTTAAAATTGGGACTGCTAGAATCTGAATATGCGGGAACTGAATGAACTCAAGACGGACCAATATGATCAAAGTTGAGGACACTGTATTCACGTTTTCGCCAGGGTTATATACGATTTCTTTTCCTGTATACACGCTACCGCTAACAGCTATTGGTTAACTACTCTAAACACACACTGTTCACACATCCTAAACTAATATAATTGGTTATCCTACACAACTTCCATCACCACCTCCCATCCTGTTTATCTTCTGCTTTCTTCTTCTTTATCTTCTTGCTTCACTGCTTTGTGCTCCCTCCTTTGCCATTCTCAAGCATACCTCAAGGTCATCGTCCGCAGCCCAATTTATTCCCACACAGTCTTGCTGAAAACAGGCATGCCTGTTTTCCTCCAGGAATAATCCTACAGTGCATTATCTCTTTTGTTTAACAACTTCCCTTCAATTCACTGTAACTTTATGCAGCTAAAGACAAGAAACAGTATTTTGCCTTTGTTTCCTGACAAATGTTACTATTTGTAAATTGTCTCATTTTTGCATTGTCTCAGTTATCCCTACTCCTCCTCTCTGTACCCCCTTCCCTAGATTCAAATTAGTTTGTGGTGTTTTAGGTAGTACCACCCTAAGGGACAGGGGATCTTTTTGTTACTTATAGACACCCATTGTGGGTGTCTTTCTGGGGCCCCCACAAATCAAGAGGCAGAGCTAATGCCTTTTTACTGCCAGGTAGCTCTGGGGTTAAAATATTGGGTAAGACCTGTTCTCAGCATTCTCTCTGCTGGAGGGATTGGAAGCTTCAGTGTCATGTTAAGGGTGGGAGTAAGACATTTGCCTGCCAGAGCCAAAAGGTTTCTCTGAGCAGTTTTGCAAAGTTAATGATATGTCTGAGAGTGCTGTCTCAGGGCCCTGGCTAAGGGGCTTGCAACCAACATGTTTTGTGATTTTTATATCCTAATTCTGCCTGTCCCTGCCTTCTAGGTGATGATTAGCGTGATTTGGGTGGAGACTTGACTAACATAGTCATTTATGTTTAGCATGTATTCCTTTAGTCTCATTACCACACTCAGGAGCATAAACTTTAATATTAATTTTGCTGTTAATTAGACAAAGGTCTCTGCTTGGACACTCTGGCCTTCAAGATTTGTTTGTGCCTGTTGGTTTAGCCAAAACAGGGCCATCTTATGTTCACAGGATTCCCTCCTTCAGCTGGTTTGTCTGCCAGCTTAGAAGATCCTCAGCCCCAAATATAGCTCAAGAAACTCATGATGTGTCCACCCAGACAGACCCAGCCAAGAAGGCCATTACCAGAAGGAACATGGAGACCCAGACTCTCTCACAAACGTGCATCTGTCCAGGTCTCCAGCTGCAGGGAGTGACTGAGCCTGGCACTCATACTGGAGGGCAGCAGAGATAACCCCTGTGTGAGGTGTGACCAGGTGAATGATCTGCTCAGCCTGGTGGAAGAGCTGGAAGAGGATTTGGAAAGGGTAAGGAGTATTAGGCAGTGTTTAAGGGAGTTAAATTGGTGGAGCCACACCCTGAGGCAAGGGCAGCAGACGGAGGCTCCACAAAAAACTGAGGGTGTTATTCTCCCTTCTTGTCAGGCAGAAGGAGGGGACCTGAGAAACACGGGGGGAATGGAAACAGGTCCCTGCATAGGCAAATCCCCTCCTAGCCTCCCTCACCTTCTCAGTTGCTTCTGCACAACAGGTCTGGGGCTCTGGAACTTGAAGGCCAGGGAATTGATGTAGATGAAAGCCCGATTATGGAGTTGCCTAGGGCAAGTCCGACAGCCCCATACTTTAGCACTGCTTGTGTTAAGGAAAAAAGAAGGGTCATTGTTGTAGGT
>WUAM01000391.1:24965-39661 GCA_024336885.1 Actenoides hombroni | reverse complement strand
AGTACTTGTAAAAATACTGAATAATAAATAGAATTATGACTTTTTCTTGATTTAAAAAAAATAATCCAGAGGATCCTACAGCAAGATATTAGAATTGTACATATAGAATTGTTATTTTTCTTAGTCATTGAATATAACTGTTCCTTTTTTTCTCCCCATATGTCAAGAGGTTGTTCTGAAATCTAGTTGACCATTAACTTAATTGTGCTTTCAATCAGAAGAAGTTTCACATACTATCAAATGCAAGAAATATGGAACAATATTAGTTCTGCATAGCACAATTAAATAAATGAAAGACATTAAAAATACAGATAAACAAATGTGTGTGAAAGACTTAGACCTATTAGATTTACTTCTCATTAATATCTCTAGTCTAGACAAAAAAATCTCAGTGGGGAAAATGAAGGCAGATAAGCCTTCTGTGGATATAATCACTTGAGTAAGGACTAACAATGTGAATCAAAGTTGAAAGAGCAAATCCTGATTTCTGCCCCCCCCCTTACAATATTTATTTGCTTCAGAGAATCCTGAGACACTGATAATTTTATAGTTGTTATTTTTCTACAATAAAAATCACTAGCAAAAATACTTAACTGAATACTAGGGTATAAAATATTTCATTTTGTAGAACTTTTCAGAGAAATGGTGTTTGGGTGAACTGATTAAAAATATTTCATTGGCAAGAAAATAGAAAAAAGCACTATTGACAAAAAATAATTATAAAATCTCACAGCAAGGAATAATCTAAAATTACATGGATGCATATCTTCAATTTTGTACCTCCAGCAAGTGTTATCTTGTAATATTAACAGTACATTTTAATTGGGACTACATCCTAATGGAACCAAAGGGAATAATTGCAGAAACACTTCAAGCACAAGGCCTAATTAAAATTTCTTGTTGTACAAAGTTGTGGCCTTTCAACTAATTTAAGCAAACATTTTGGGAAACAATTGGAATGTCTTGTAAGCTTTTTCAAGCAGTGGTATTGATCAGTCTTGGAAATTGATAATTTACAGATAAATCTTTTATATTCCAGAATAATGTGTGTTTTTTTTAATTTATTTGTTTCTTTTTTTTTTTCCCCTTTCAAGTGATTGAGGGTCCACAATACAGAAATTTGACAGGTGTTTAAATGAAAATAAACTAACCTCACTTGTTCCTCTGAAGTAGTTGTTTCCTATTCAAAAAACTGCACTACTAAACAGTTGAGGTCTTAAATAATTTAGAGCAACATCCATGTTTATTTTTTCAACAAATCAATGAAATACTATTCACTCTATTGAAAATCTATTGGAAAATATCCGAAAGTTATAATAAATATTTATTTAAATGCTATATTTTCTTCTTCTTTAAAAGCTATAGCTTGACTGTTTTTTAAGTGTTGCCTTCCTTGCCTACTGAGTGAAAACTTGGCTCAGTTGAAAGTAATGGGAAAAAATTCCATTGACTGTAACAGATTCAAGATTTCATTCAGAATTAAGTACCTTTGACCTGACAGGGAGACTATCTGTTTTGAGTAATATGAATTAGGTAAAATAACACAATGAACAGCAGATTATCTTGTAATACTAAGCATATGAAATAAAAACCTGTTTTCCTATGCAAAATCAAATTTGATTATACCACTTGTTCAATCTATATATCAAAATGAGGCAGGGATCATTTTAATGAATAATTAGACCTATCTGTCTCGTGAGAATATCTTCATTGAGGAGAATAAGGGTTATAACTGACAATGACAGCGTTCAATACTTTCCCATTCTCCGTGACAATTCACTACCATTTCTCCTCAATTTTACCATGATGGAGCCTTTGCTGATGTTTTGGACTGATGTTCCGCTAGTCCTTTATAACACCCACAGTCATTTCCTGCTTCTTGTGCATTCCCAGCTTATCTGTAATCAGATGTAATTTACAATATTTCATATTCACTGTTAGAAATGCCTTTACTTTCTTCATGATCTAATCCCTGTATCTGAGTGACAGAGGCAATGAACAAAGACAGTTGAATCTCTACCATTTTCATATTTGCATTTTCATGATGGATGTCACTGTTAGCTGCTCTTTTCCTGAATATGCCACTCTTAATGGCCCATTCTTCTCTTGTGCCATTGCTGCCAGCCTCAAAACTGTGTCACTCCAGAAAATTACTGTTCATCCACTGATTACTGTTGGAACTTCTACAGTCTTTTTCTATTCCTAACATGGGGGAGACAATTTACTTAGCCTTGCCCCATGCTACTCAAAGGTAGATTTGGTGCCCAGATATTTTTATTTTTGATGTCAGCAATGTTTCATAGATCACAAGCATTAAACATCAGCATCTTAGCTTGCAGCATCTTGAATCCAAAATAACACCCATACACTCATTTATAGAGTTTCTTATTTCATGTCTTCCCCAATTTTCATATGTCATCAGCTTATCAGAGTTTATTACTTAATTCATACCCTAAACAATGGGAAATAATGAGTTATTTGAAACATATATTCAACTTGTGTTGTATATTTTTAAAATCTGAATTTATTTATGCCCTGGTTTGCACTTCTTGATCTTTACAAGTGATTTGTGTGCACTTGTATAAGCTATTTGATGAGTTACAAGCAACCTCTTCTTAGTCCATTACCTAAGTGTTTATTTAGCTAGTTCATTAGTTTCAATCTTTCTCAGAATACTTGTATCCTCAATGGCACAATTATGATAGCTACATTTTGGGGGAAAAGACTGGGACATTCTGGTCTTTAGAGTATTGATTTAGTTGACTTCCATGGCCACCGAGGATAATACAGGAAGAAAAAAGGAAGCTTAACAGAAATATATACGTATTTGCATTTAGAAAGGTTCGCATTTGTACAATTAAATGAATTCTTACATTGTTTGCAAGTGTCTAGTTCCTTTTGCAAAGAAACCACAGCTCTGAACTGAATAACTACATGTTTTCTACTTTGTGTTCAGAAATCTTAGTTTGGGTATACCAACCCATGTAGTTATCAATGCTGATATACATCTTTTCATATCTACTTATTTAAAATATGCATATCTGGACAGAGGTGCTATGGCCCTAAAATGATTAGGGTAGGTCTTCTTCCATTTCCCCTACACAAAGCATGTGAAAAGAGTGGGACTTTTATGCAAACTCTCTATGGGTACAGGCAACAGAACTGGGTTCAATGAAGTTTACAAATGGTTTTTTAGGCTCAAAGTGCAATCACTACTGAGGAAATAAACAGTCAACTGCTCTATAAAGGCCTAATGTTCATCCTGTGGATGGAGGGTTTTGTGCAGTGCTTCATGTGCTTGTGGTGTTACCTACAAAGCATTACAGGGAATGTGAGCATTCTAGAGATTCCTGGTTGCAAGCCTAGATTTCATGTCGAGGTCTTTATTGTGCCTCTTTTATGGCCATCTGTTTGTTTTTCCAGGAAGAGCCAAGTGCTCTTAGAAGTATATGAGAGTGATACAGTATCTGGTAATCTTCCACATAAGGCCCAGACAAACCCATTGTATTGTTAGGAGTCTCTAAAATTGCTAAGTTCCATTTATGAGATAAGATCTAGTGTCAGCCAGGCACTGGTGATAACCAATCTGTAGCACCTTTTAAATGTATTCTGCATAGCAGTTTTTTCTTGATCTGAAGGTATTCTATAGATACTTACAGGTTTTGATGGCTTCAGAGTACAATGGTTTTACCTTTTCTTAAACACATTACTACAGAGGCAGCAGCAGCTTGGCTGAGGGGCTCAGCTTGTCCTAAGGTGAGTCCATTGGAACTGGCCAAAATCAGCTAGAACTGGCCTCCCCTTACAGAGGCTACCCCTGCAGTCCCCCCATTGGCAGCACCTGGGCACCAACACCTAATGCAATTGGCCAAAGTATGCATTAGAGAAAGAGCAACCAAAGGATTCTTATACAGAAAAGAAATTGAAAGGTAAAATAAAGGAGGAAAAACTACTTCTTGTCTCTAACACTGTACAGCACTAGAAGTGGGGAAACGGATGCATCTAGTAGCACTTTATTGAAATTACTAAAAAAAAAAAATCAGGAATGTTTTCAGAGGTATTACCAATGTTTTGGCTCATTGACCAGAATTTAGAATTTGATGTTGAACATAAGGAGGTATTTTTGCTCCAGCTTCAGTTATACTCCTGTTGTTACATGCTGTTATCAACCACAGTCAGACTTCAGATGAGCAAGAGAGCATATTACAATTTTCTTGTATATAGTATCCGTGAAGGAGGATCTGTACAGCAGTTTATAAATAAGGGGTAGTTTCTCTTGTGAAGAGTCAGAATGTGTATGGGAGTGCCACAGACTCCTTTGGAAAAATAAATGTTATTTTTCATATTTTCCCTATCTTTGAAGCCTAAATTCTGGATTACTGTAGCTTTTCTTTTTGAAGCATAGCTATAGATTTCAGCATGAGCAATGAAAATGTTTTTAGCACATATCTCAAATGAGCAACAGATGCTCTTCAGGTCAATAGTTAGGACTCAGAATATGACATCAAGAACGTAGATTTTAAGAAAAGCATAGCCACTTTTGACCTTGAAAAAATTACTTGGCAATGCTTTGCCAGTTACATAGAAAAACAGATAATAGAAAAAGATGCATTCTACTACAAGCAAAGATTTCCTAGAGAAAATCACTAGATATTTTTTCTGCTTGAAAATATATCTACACCAGTGAAATTTTCATGTCAGTGTCTTAGCTGAAGAGAGACACTTTAAAGATAGCTCAGTGTAGTACTTCCCATAAAAAAGAAATGGTTGAGTTTACTAGTTTTTTTACTCACTCCTACTCTGAGTCACAGAAGTTAGTTGTTTTGCTCATGGTTTTGATTAGCATTAATGTGTTAAGAAAAGAGTAAGATCATTAACAAACAATGGCTTTAATTTGTCTGGAGGAGTGCTTCAGTGTCCTATTAGATGCCCATAATAAATGGTAATTAGCAGTAGTTAATAAATTGCATCAAGGAAGTATATTTGGGAAGATAAGGAAGCAACAGAACTAGCAATAGCATTTGGTGATGTCTTTGCGTCCATTTGTTTGAATCCAGTGAGCTGGTTTTATCTCCAGTGAGATGATTATGAGGTTCAGGATCTCAACATAGGAGGTGCTGAGATTGTCCTGAGCTCTGACTTCTCACAGTGGTTCTTAGACCACATTTTTACCCTATTACAACCACTCTCTCAAACACATTGGGAAAGATTAATTGTTCAAATAAGTCATCTTCAATGCATTATACATTCATCTGTTAATGAATGGGTAACAGTCCTTTGTAGTTTTAGAGATTTGTTTGTTCTTAATGTGAATTGGCTTAATAATTAGCTGAGCTAAAGTATTCTGTCTATGTATAGAATAGCCTGTTTAGTTAATTGTTACCTAAATTGATGTAGATTGGTAGCATCCATTTAATGTCTGATGCTGGTCTCACTAGAACCAACTACTTTCTGCTGTGGAATAAAGTAGGAACTGAAGTGGGGCTAATCTGTATGTTTCCTTGAAAAAAAAATGCAAAACGGAAAAGAAAAATAATTTCAGCTATCATTCTCGTAGCTGAATTGCGCTAATATTTTTTCTACATTTGATTCCTCTGGAGTGTAACTTTTTTTCTCCTCTGTGAGAATTATTTCACAGAAAGTTGCTCAAAAGCATTTTTTTTCTGTGTCTGTGCAGTGGTGTCCTTTCATTTAAATCCTATAAATTCAAAATTTGGAATGTTGAAAATGGATATTAAAAAAATAGAAAAATTCCCCAAATGATCAGGAACAAAGCCTTTATTTAATCCCACATGCTGCAGGCCCAGTGTTGCCATCATTGAAATCCCTTAGTGAACTTAGAGCACATGAACTAAAGAAGTAAATGTGGAAAAGTGCCTTTTGTATTAAATGAAGATTTTTTACATGATATTTGCAATACTCAGATGGTAAAAATATTAGATGGATACTCATTTATCTCAATGTTTCAGCTGGTCACACCTCCCTTGCATAGCTGCTGGGTATGTTTAATCTTCCATTGACAAAAGCTTGCTTTTGCACATGGTTAGAGGTGGCTTATGAGAGAAGATATAACTCAGTGTGAAACCTTGGTGTGTTTTGTCAATAATATTAAGCTACAGTATTAACTGGAATTCAGCATTTCTTTAACATTGATTTAGGGCCAGAGTATGTGTATTTGCCTATTTTTGGAAATGTAATAGACCAAGCATTGATCCTGTGGAATCTAGACAGAGTAAAACCTTTCTCTCTAGCAGGTGTAGGTTTTAAATTTTTCAGTTTTGCATCTCATTCCATTTTTTGGTGGTGTAATACCCTTCACAGCACTATATATATACTTTAATATCAAGTCAGAGTCTTAGTATTGACTGAGAGAAATTCACACAGAGATGTTTGCTGTACACTGCAAGGGTATTTCACAAATTACTGGGATTTTCACAAACATTTTTATAATCAAAGTAAAAAATATTATAATTTACAGTTATGATTTGTCCTTTTTTTTCACCTGTCCCACTGTCTGACTTAAATCTTTTCCTGCCTTGTGAACCTTCAGGGAGTTTTAAAATTCCTTGTAAAACAAGCACAAAATGTAATTTCTGCTAAAGTCAGCTTAATCTTCATCTCTAAGTAGTTGCAAAATTACCACATGAAGCTTCTCTCTTCTTCCTAGCTCTTCGTAGTTTTTTAGAACATCTATCACAATCTTTATTTATTTAATGGGGGTATCATTTGGACCTCTGTGTCAGTGTCACATGTTGTTTCAGAATTGCAGATAGAGTTCATTAGCTATAAAATAAAGGGTAGCGCTCTAGAGATTTTGTAGCAAATTAATGTTTTATTGTTGGCAGTGGTTATTGGTCCAGAGATGCAGGAGAAAATGAAGTGCTGATTGAAGAAAGCTCTAAAAACTCCACTATTTTGTGTATTATGGATGAACTGAAAAATCTGGAGATTGTTTTTAATTCTCCTATCCATCAGCTGTATCCCTTAAGGAACCTGTAAGAAGTGTAAGATGAGAATAAATACCAAAATTTAAATTAATTATTCATAGAAGAACAGATTTAAATGTTCATTTGAAAAAAAAAACAACCAACAAAACAAACCAAAAACAAAAACCAAGAGGTGGCAGCAATGCTTACCAGCATCAAATAGAAATAAATAAAAGGAAAGTTACAAATTTTTGGTTTAGAAACTTTGCTAAAAGAGTTCGTAGAATCAAACATGAAGAACAATTTAAAACAGTCATCACTAAAAAGCTAAAATCAGTTTATTGTAAGATTAGGAAGAAACACTACCTAACAATAAAGTATGAAAATTATTCATTTGAGTCAGATTTTTGGATTGTAATACACTCTTCCATTCAAGAATCTCCAAGTTGTTACTAAAGTAGTGCTTTTATGAGGAATGTGTTTGCTATGTTCATATAAAATGTACCGTATTTTAGTCTCTTCATTTAACTAGAGTTACATATGCACAAGAAAAAAATAGCTAGAGCTTTTACTGACAGTGCAGACTTGTAGCTGCTGTTCAATTTTTCTCTAAAAGGCTTTATAGTCTTTTTTTCTTAGAAGTGTCTCATCTTGTAAATAAAACAAATTTCATAACACTTAATAACACTTCATAACACCCTACTATTACTCTTTATCCATAACAGTGTTTCTGAAACAGCTTACAGTCCCTCCTTACTCAATGTCCATTTTCTGATTCTTAGATATATTGCTCATTTTTCAATTTAATTTAGGTTTTTTTGTTTGTTTCACTTCTGATTTTTGAACTGGGAATAATTGTCCAAGTTTAATTTACTTAATATGTCTTTTGTCATCATATTTAATGATTCATTATTATGCAAGATCCCAGCTGCACAGGGAGAATTCTTATATTTGGAACTATTAGATACCTACTGATGTTTACAAAAAGGCATTTGCTAGCCAGCAAGGAAAGGCACTAAAAGTTATGCATTCAGTGTGTGTGTTTGTTAGGCTTGGAATTGGACTGCATGTGACATACCATGTGTTCAACCTGTCTGCAGGAGTTAATGTGTTTTGGGGAAATAAAATGTTAAAAGCATATTTAACCATTATAGTGGGAAAGACAAGCAGATACAAAGTATTTCTCAAAAGAGAAAAAATTGTGTTTATTCTGTATAATCAAATACAGTGAGACATGTTTTGTCAGAGAAACTTTTTCAAGCTATTCAAGTGTGAAAGAGCTTTTTTAGAGTGAATACACTTTCTCTTGGACTATGCCTCTTTTGTTTGTCAGTAATTGCTGACCTGCGTTGAAAACACATTTTCAGTAATTATGCCTGTTTATCAAAATGTAGATTATAAAATTGCTGATAAATATAACTTTGTTTAAGATAACTTAAGTACATTTAATTATATGTGCTGACATGATTCATTTTTTCTATAAGCAGAGCCTATCTCATCTGATCTGATCTCTGAAAGATCCTTGGCATTCTTTACAGCCACATGCTAGATTTTCTCAAGTTCCAGAGTTTGAACTCTGGCAGTCTAAAACCATTGAGTCCAATATGTTCATATGAAAGTTAGCCAGGAAAATTGAATTTACATAAACAAAATATTCTATCAACCTGTGCCAACACCTACCTTGCCCAGTCTTATAAATGATCAAAACTTCCATTTCTGCTCTGAGATATTTCCAGATAGTTGCTGATTCTCGTTGGTCTGGCTATCTCTAAAAATACATCTATTGGCAAGTCAGGTGCCTGTTCTGTCTGTTTAAATAAGACCATAAAAATGCTAAAATTATACATTTCCAAAATTTTAGTTCTGTGGAAACCTGTAGGGTCCTTCCTGATGCACAGTACTCCATTGTTCATCATTACTGCACTAGCATGTAAATCTACTGATAATAGAGTAGGAAAATAAGGTGTGTAGAAAATTCCATCAGCAGAAGAGAGAGCATGGTATGTTATGTTCATGATGATTCATCAGAATGGAATATTTAAACATTAAAGGCAATGGCACAGGAAGATCTTATTTCAAGCCACAGATCCTTTATATTGGCCAGATGTGTTACAGTATAGAAAGGTTTCCTGAAAACAAGTAGAATGATTCAGTCTACAAAGTGGTTTTAACATGAAGTGAGAAAGACCTTGCATTAGATCTTGCTGTCAAAGTGCTTACTTGGTGATAAATAAGGTGAATGGAAGCTGAACACCAATGAACAGCTGTGAATGTCATGGATTCCTTATGGCTTTTCATACTGTGGATTGTTAAATTGTCATACACATTTCTGCAGGTAGGTGTAGATGCTCTAAATTTGCATATGTTTAGGAAGGGGGCCAAAGGACTAAAAGTCCATCAGGTGCTATTAATCACAAACTGATCTCCTTTGTTTCATGAGGTCCCTGAACTACAAGTGGTGGGTGACAGGGAGAGTGTATCAGAGAGGTGTCATTACGTGTTCCCTTTGCTTCTATTTTCAAAATAATAGAATAACATAGCATAGCATATGAGTACAGTAGAATAGTGCCATTGGAAGGGGCGTACAATGAGACAGTCCAATGGCCTGGCCACTTTAGGGCTGAAGTTTTATCTATTAATTTGCTACTCACTCCACTGAAGCTAGGATACAGGCCTGGATGAACCCTGATACAGCCCTGTGTAGTCATGCTTATGATTTTACGGTCTTTGCATTATGAAAGGTTTCAACCCAGGACACAAAAAGTAGAGAATGGACAGAATTTATCTTACTTGCATTTAAATGTCGACTTTGTACTTTGCAGATAACTAAACAGGACCCTAGATTCCCTTTATAATCAGTATAGAGAAGTAATCAACGTTTATTGTGCCAGGTTTGGTGATTAATTTCTAAAGAGATTTTTACATTGTAGACATATAAATCCGGTCAAATCAACTCTACTTATGTAACTCACTGAAGAGTAATCTAGTACCATAATTACAGAAGTAGTAGTCTCATTTCTTTGTAGCATTTGGGGAGTAACAAGACATAACTTTTCCAATTTTAGATTCATTTATGCACATGATTAAGATTTATTTTTATATATATAGTGAGCTGTTTTGTATTTGTATAAATTACTAAGTCATTGGAAAGATAAACACTTAAAGAGAGCTGTCATCTCAGGTTTGGAAAGATAATTAATACAGTTCATCATAAACCTGCTCCTACAAAGTATTAATCTCCTCTCTAAGCTGTGCCGGTTGAGCATAGGTCTGCTATGCTTGGCAAGTTGACCTACACAGAAAGAAGACTGAATTGCTATGTAAAACTGTGACAGTTATCTGACAGAATAGCACTTTCTTTATCATTTCAGTGGGGTTTTTTTTATATAATATTAATGCTGTGAAAATGGGTTAAGTGTGTGTAAAAAGTTAAGTATTTGCTTAACCCATCCTTCAGCTCTAAATATTGGATGAACTGGAGCTGTTGTTATAAGAGCAGAAGAGGTATAACAGTGACATTATCAATACCCACCTAATGTGTCACATACTCATTTCTCAACTCGAACACACCTCATTCCTCAACAATGCAACTTTTGTATGACTCTTGCTTAAAGCAATAGCATATCCCCCAGGGAGAAGCCATTTTAAATGACGACAAGATAGAGAGATTTACCAGGATGCTGAATTTAGCAGCTATAACTGGCTGTAATATTATCCATTCTATTTAATACTACACAGAAAGATTGCAGATCTTCACTACAGTAAAGCTGTCATCAAAGTGTAGTTCTTACCAGATTGATGTAGTAATGTCATAGCTTTATCTGTCCACCTTGCACTGTTAGTAGCCACTCCAAAAAAATGACTTGCAGGAGTAGCTGGTCTTCAAAGCCTGTCTATAGTCCCATTATATTAGGCTTACACATATACATATGGTTTGATCTAAAAGCCCTTGTAGTCAGTTCTTATAGGAATGATGTTGAGAAAGTTACATCATCCCATACAGCATGCTGTAGGTTCTGCTCAAGGCTATCTACAGCAAACATATTGTTCACATGGGTAGCTTATTCCCACTTCAGGGAAAAACTAGTTCTGACACATTTGTAATATGTGGATGTGACAGGAATGCTAACACAAATATGGTTATGCAAACAGTGAAAGGTCATGCTTTAAAAATGCTAGGATAGGCTGTTCAGTTTTTTCAAGATAGCAAATGAATGCATCTAAATGCCTCAAAGCATAGTAAGAGACATATATTTGGTTTCCAGGATCAGTGGTTTTGGCGAGTCAGAAACAACAGGGTGATGGATGGATACCCCATGCAGATTACCTACTTCTGGAGGGGACTGCCTCCCAGCATTGATGCAGTTTATGAAAACAGTGAGGGGAATTTTGTCTTCTTTAAAGGTAAGTAAAGAAGAAAAGTAAGATTTTCTGTAATATTTTTGGCTGTGATGATTTCTTGGGACATACCTTGCTTATTTTTACTAATTATTTGTAAATTGTGTTGCAAATTGGTAGCTAAATGAAGAGTACAAGAGTTACATGTTCTCACTTTGGCAGCTACAGCTTTAATTTAAGTTTACCCTTCAGCGTATCAGATAATTTGTACTGTCATATTCAGTAAAAATTTTGAAGTATAAATAAGAGACATAGTAATGCAGTCTTCTACTATGAAATCATTTCAGAAAAATGTGGATTGAGCAAGAATGAACACAGTTGCGTACTGGTTTGGGGTTGAGGTTTTTTTGTGGATCTCTTTGCTCTTCTTTTTTTTTTTACAAATGAAATCTGCATATATTTAAATGGTATCTGTGCTGCATATATCTCACTGTACTTCCCTTATGTCATGTGAGAACGGTGATGTTAAGAGTTTCAGGTGGGAAAAATAAATATCTTTTTCATAGATATGTATTTAGTATTTTTAAAGAACCATAAGCTCCAGAAAATATGTTGTATGGCTTGAATTGTTGCTAATCATTCTAATTGAGATGAGAAAATTAAACTGTATGTTAAATAAATACATATTTAGCAACAAAAGAATAAAAAACATGTAAAGTATGTTTTATAATAATCTGGGAGAAGGAAGAAGAAACTGAATAGATATGTGAAAAAATGATTCAGCTGCTTAGTGTTGTGATCACTTGCTCATTCATTATAAAAAAGTAGAATTTTTTTTTAAGTTGTTATATCAAAAATTACTTCATTTTTACAAGTGGAATCATTAACAGGGAGATAGAAATAGCATTTCTTTCACTATGGAAACATTATCATCTTGGGAATGCTAAATGAAAAATGCTTAGTAACATGAGGAAACTGCTTAACAGTACAGTGAAGATGAAGTTTATGTTTTACTAATAGCGAAATTGTATTTTCTGTGTGAATCATAAGGAAAATTGCATTCCATATAGTATGTTTTCTACTTACATGACTTCAATACACCATATGCTTTTACTTCTGTTTCCATAATATAAACTTCATGCCATAAACTGTGAGGAGGTGATAAGATGGGGAATAATGATCAAGATACACCCAGATCTCCATCCCTCTTCTTGATTTTTGGGTGCAAGGGACATGGCAGGATACAAATATTGTTCTGTAGATATTCGTTTGCTCATTATTGTTACACAGAACAAAGGAGCTACCTTGTGCATTCCAGACCTCTGCCTTGATATTGGTGGGATCCATTACCTGAGCTTCAGACAGAAATGATCAAGCTTACTCTTACACCTGCTTTCTTTTCCTTTCCAGTGACTTCAGAGTATGTTTTATTATTATTTAACTCTTCACTCAGTGCTGACTGGCTCCTGTTAGGTCTTAGAGGAATGAGCTGATTCAGTAGTCTGTAGGTTATAAATGACAAAAAAGAGAAGGAACAGAGGAACTTCTCTATTTTCTACCTGGGAAATTAAATAATTAGCATTAATTAAAGCAAGCAGAAGCAGCAGGATTGTATTCTTAGAAGTCAGAATACTGTGTTCTTTTCCTCCCTCACCACCCCAGCCTACACTCTGTGGTTTCAGACCAGCTAGTTTTGTGCTTTCTAGCAGATATCATATGATGTTTGGATTTTCTGTTGCAGGCATCTCTTCACCTGCTTGCTTTTCAAAGTTCCTTCCATTTCTTTTCCAGGGACATATGTATTGTCCCTTTGTTTGCCAGGGTCAAAAGTCCTTGTGATTCCTTGTGCAATTTTCCTGAATTTTTGTTTTTCTGCCACTTCCTTTTCATGATTTCTGGTATCTATCTGAGGGTGTTTTTCTATCAGTGTAATTCACATTTTTCCATGGCCACAGGATTATAGGTTCAGCTGAGTCTTTTGTTTGTGTGTCCTTGACAATTCCTGTTAACAAAGGATCTCAGCTGCCTTGTGGAACATGTTTGCAGAATTCTATATAAATTGACTGTAGGTAACAGTCATTGTCTCATTTTCACCATTCCCTCACAAAATTTCTTGCTGGGAAAAGAGTCCAAGTCTTCCCCTGAGAAGTACTAGAAATAGACAAGTTGATTGGTGCTAAGATGGTGAGCAAGTACAACATACTATCCAGGCGGTATGCTTTACCAATCTAAAACTGGTCAAACCAAGGAATCTCTAGAAGGAACTTTAAAGTCTGGCACACAGATGTGTTCACAGAGCACACACCTAAGCCAACACTGATGTCCATTATTCAGAGAAGAAGTAGAAAAGATGGAGTGAGTGCCATCACAGAGCTTGAACTCAAATAATGACAGTATGCTCTCATCTCAGAAAACATATCCCAGATCACTTCATTTTAAGACTGGTCAGTTCTTTACAGCAGAAAGGTGTGGTGTTTGAGTCAAGACAGCATTTGCTTCCAGATTTTTAAATAAAGTCTCCAAAACTTCTTCTCAGGGTATCAGTAACATCCAGTGCCCTCTTGAGGTAAACAGTCTCAAGTATTTGTTGTGTGATGGAGAAGCCAGACAGTGTGAAATATCCTCCCTTTAGAACAGCCACTGCTTACTCTGCAGGTCCTCAAAGGCAGGTTCCAGGCACACCTTTCATCTCCACTGTGCTTTTTCACTCACTTCGGAAGCTTTTTTACTAATGTCCTGTGACTGACTGTATTTTCATTCCTCCTTTCATACTTCTGGAGCAAAGTATCTACTCTCTGAAGAAGGTGAAGAAAGGAGTGAGCCAATTAACTCATCTGTGATTGCTAGTGGATAATTGCTAATTTGCTTCTCCTTACTTGCCTACACTGTCATAAGTTCAGGATAAAATGTACTCTGTTAGGCCAGTGACATTTTTAAGATGCACTCAGGATAGCCCTTGTGAACCATCCCAGATTGAAACATTCTGTTTATCTCTTCAGAAATACACAAATCTAATTTATTTTCAATAATCTATGCTCTATTTTATTTGTTTCAATCCTTGTCTTTCAGGACAGCAAAATACAAATTTGAAACAATTTAAATTACAAAACAGATTTAGATCTTTGGTTTTGTTTTTCAATTATAATTAGATTTTTGTCTCCCTTTGTATATACAGATGGATTCATAATACCAGTAGACATCTTCTTTACAGTATTAGAAATATAGATTAATAAAGGTTAAACATATTCAAAAACTATCTTTTTTTTTTTTTTAATGTGAGTTGCATTGTAACATATGAACCATATGTAAAGGATACACACAAATCTATGAGACCGGATGGGTTACACCCAAGGGTACTGAAAGAGCTGGCGGATGTGCTCGCCAAGCCACTTTCCATTATTTATCTGAAGTCCTGGTTAACTGGGGAGGTCC
>WUAM01000391.1:12036-24865 GCA_024336885.1 Actenoides hombroni | reverse complement strand
CCATCCCTGGATGTGTTTAAACATCGCTTAGATGTGGTGTTGGGGGATATGGTCTAGGGGTGAACTTGTAGAGTAGGACTAATGGTTGGACATGATGATCCTGAGGGTCTTTTCCAACCTGAGTGATTCTGTGATTCTGTGATATAAGCTGGAACATTTATTTATGAACCTGTGAAATGTCTTTATAACTTTTGTTTTTGCTATGAGAAATGTAGTTATTCCTAACTTGGGCTAATAAAATCTATCAGTATATTTATACTTATTTGACATTAGTCTCCTGATAATTCTAGAGGAGTCTGTGAGATCATGGATAATGTGTTAGATGTCTATAGAAAATCAAGCTCAATCACACTGAAGACTGTTGAATGAAGTGTCTTCTTTGTTTTTGAAATTTCCCTTGGTTTGATTTTATTTTTTTTAATTTTATATTTTTTTCCTTTTTTCTTTTGTTTTGTTTAGTTGTTTTTTTGTTTGCTTTTTATTTCAGTCATATTTATGTACACAAGGAAAAAACAATTGCAAAAAATCAGTAGTGTGCTTCTAGTGCAAAGTGATGCTTGCTCATTTCAGGTGGCATAAGATACTTGGCCTGCCTTGTTTGCCTCTTAATGCTCATAAAGTACATAGCAATCTGGTGCATGGCTGCTATAAAAACCAGACATTCTTTTTACTCACTGTTGGTGTCCATGCTGAATGATAATAAGAAGATAGCACCAGAATGACACTTTTTTTTCTTTTTTTTTTAATGAGGAAGTTTGAATAGTAAGATTTATTCTGTCTACCTGTGAGAATTTATATGGTACTAAAAATGAAATTGTCAAGCCATCTGCACTCTTGAATGTTATGGTAAACCAAATGTAGCAGTAGAAAGGCTGCTGTAAAACTCATAGTACCTGTGCCATTATCATAACTTTCAATTGCTCTTATCCCACTGCTGACAGTTTTATTTTGAAGAATAGATTTACTACAGTGTCAGATCATGGAGCAAAGAAAAGACGGAAACTTAATATGGGAAATAAAGAAAAGAAAAAAGGAAGCATGAATAGTAATTTGGGGATGCTAGTCAGAAGACATTTCATCCTGGGTTGAAAGACCAAAATTAAGAGCAAGGGTGATTGGAAGGGGAAAAAAAAAATCAAAATTAGGTATTAAAATTTTAACTGGTGTCAACTGAATCCTAAAATTTTGGAAAATTGCCTCATCACTGTAACACTTACAATGACTCATATGCTATATTCCACATAGGTGTTGCACTACACACATATCATAATTGCATATCACATGAACAAAAAATTTGAAGAATCCAGGAGCACGATTCAGCATTCTGATTATACAAAGGAAGAACTATAGTTGCTAAGAACTGCATAATTCTTTGTAATAGCCAATAGGTAGTTAAATAGTCTGAAGAATATTAGGAGTTAAATATTTAATATTTTAAGTGAAATATAGCAATACAGATACCCTTTATTTCCAGTAATTTTTTTAGCATGACAAAAATGGGTGTTGAGACATCAAAAAATTGCAGTCACAGTTCATCGTTCTCAGTTGTTTCCCTACAGTGATGATATATAGCAAAGAATTATTGCAAAAAGTACGACATTTGGACATTTTTATCACTTGCTTCATTCTCAGCTTCTGACCTTACCATTTGTCTTGTTATTATCTTAGATCTTATATTAGGGAATAAAAGTAGAGAGATGAAACATTCTGAAGGTTGGCCAGACTTCATGAAACATGTGGTGCTTTATTCTCTGTGAGAATAACAAACCCACCAACCAGCCCTTAAAAAACAACTTTATAAAATAAATATAGTGGTGACTTCTGCCAAGAGCATAGGTTAGAACTCTGAACACACATTAGTGATCTATAAGAAGGATCAAATGATAACTATTCTAGTTTTGTCATATATTCATTATTTCCATTATAATCACAATTAATAAAGTGCTTTGACTGTTGTCAAAGTATACTGACTTAAGCATTCATTTTTAATTTATTTTAAAATACATGAATATGTATTAGAAATAAAAGGAGCTAATTCTCATCACAGTCAGGCATCTTTTGCACTGATTTGCAACTTTAACTCCTCCTCGTGTTTGGTTCTGAGTTTGAAAGCTTTTAATTTTTTCTGACTTTTTGGAAATCCTCTGATCAACAGCCACTCATTTTCCTACAGCTAAGGGACAGAAGCTAAACGGATAAATAACCCAAAATGACAAAACCAGTGACAAACCACCTAAAAACCCCTGTAACAAACAAACTGAGGAAAAAAAAAAAAAAAAAGTGAAAACTGTCAACCAGATGGAACATCTGGATTTCTTATATACAGTCCTTCCCTTTAACAATCAACACAGTTGTATCAGACTAAACATGGTCTACAAAGGAAATGTTAAATACAATTCCCTCTAGTTAAAATCAATAGAAGTCTTGCCCACAGATGTTAGAGCTCTCAATGCCCTACTGTTTCCACAAAATACAGTTAAACTTAACCTTTTCTCTTTTTACCCAGAAAGAATTTGCTCTTTACTAAGAAATTGTGTGAAGAATAAATTATTAAGTCTTGTATTCTACATCTACACTTTACTTCTACTTCAGTGTATTTGAATATGCAGCAAATACCTGGCTCAGTGGTGCTATGACATATAATGGTGTGTTCTCAACCCTTGTTTATATGACCTGATCTTGTTTAATAGCTAAATTTGACTCACTGGGTGTGGCTGATAATGATCTATTCCTAACAATTGCTGTTACTTTTATTCCTTGTGAGGCGCAGAGACAAGTGATGGCATACATCACTGCATGTGCCTCTCAGTGCTGTGCCACAGCTGTCATTTTGAATGATCTGAAACGGAAATGAGCTGGCTCAGTATCATTCACTGGATGCCATTTGCTGTTCACACCATGAGTACCAACTATAAAGGTCCAAACCTTATCATTACATTTGAAACTGCCACTGCCATCTGAAGCCTTCTGTGTCCAGTCATGTGAATTGGCAAAAGGATAAACCACATGGGAAGAGGGACAGTGAATGACTGAAGATACTCACCTCTGTCATGATCAAATTCTATAAGTGAATTTTGTAACAGATCTCAGTAAAGGTAAATGTCAGGCTAGAACAGACCTTAATCCCATGTCAACACAGACCTCAACTTTCCATGACTGTTCTTCATAGATCTGTCTTTTTTTATTTTCAGTACTTCAAATGGTTCTGTAAATAGTCATTCTTTGAGCCCTTTCTTCCTTCAACTGGCAGGGAGGAGAGGATGTATCTATTGAGCAAATTGTAGTGTCTGTGCTTGGAAGTGGGTGACAAGCAGCCATAAAGAAGGGATAAAAAAAAATTTACTCTGGAAACCCAGCATGGGATGGACTGAAACTATAACCCTTCTCCTAATTAAAACTGTGAAAGAACAAAAACATGCTTTAAGTAACTACAGTACAAACAGGGAGATTAAAAAAACGCTCCCTTTAAACAAACATTTAACACCACTGAAGGACAGCTAAAATATAAAATCAACTGCAAACCAGCTTCAAATTTTTTATCTTTGTGACTACCTGATCCTAAATCTTTGGGGTAATATTATATTTTATAAAATATTTGAACAGCACAGTGCCTTAACCTCCTAAGTCTGTAACTGCCTTCCTAGCCTTACAGGTAAGTGCAATGACTAATACGAACAACCGTCATTTTATCTCTTGGGATCTCTTTCCAAATGAGTTTGAGCAAAATATGTTTTCAAACTGTTGTCCTTACACTTTATCATCATCATAAAAAAAAAAAAAATGGACAAACAAATGTGAAATATCCAACAAGCCAATTCAATATATATGTTCATGGATCTTCTTGAGACCCTTCTGTAACTCAGAAGGTTCTACACAATGTCAAAAGGTTTCTTCTTCTTCAGTGGTATTATTACTAAAAATAGCAATGCTTTTTGGCAACATAGATGAAGGTAGTGTTTTAAAGAGAAAATAAACACATGGTTCATGCACAATGGAGCCTGTAGTCTAGCTCAGAAAGATTGTCCATGGGAGGTAGATGATATAATGAAAAGAGAAGACAGTACTCAAAGCAAACTCTTCAGGTAAGTACTAAAATGCAAATATGCTCCCTTTTCCCTATTTCTAGGGGGCATATGGGGATCTTTATTCTCTTTTTTCAGACAGAGCTGTCTGAGTTTGAAAGAGAAGTCTCTACTGAAAGGACACAGGTGAGAAGTGTATTTTGAAGAAGAATTAGAAGAAAGCAAAAATGTAAAAAGAAGAAAATAGTTTCAGGAGGCACAGTATGTTGAGAAGACCCTAGTAAAGATCTGGAGGACTACACAGTTACTGGGGAAAGTGTTAGATTAAATGCTTAATACGAGATGATGGACCAGATGAGATAATTGTGGATGTATTCAGTGCGGAAGAAGGGCTTGGCTAGGAAATTAGACCAGACTGAATCTGGGAAAGTGAAGTTGTGGGATGGTGAAGTAAACTATTCAGTTACAAGAGAGCACAGGAAGCATCCTCTCCAAAAACACATATGGGGAATATACTACAAAACACTGCTGCAACTATAGACATACATACATAACCCCAATAAAAAAGCATTGCTGTCCAGGAGCATTAGTCTGTTATTCATATTTGAGACAGTTTAGATAGGCTGGGGTTTATGTAGACACTGTGCTAACGCCAGCTAGAGTCATACAACTACTATAAGCACGTAATAAGTCAATTAGGTGGATTTGAATGATTTATCATCCACGACCAAAGGTTAAATCTTACTGATACTAAAGGCAAACCATCACTAATTTCAGAAATACAAAGTTTTCATCTGTGGGACTCCAGAACCTCAATTTTGCTATCTCTAGGTCACACTAAAGTAAATATGATTTTAAAAAAAATGTTAAATTGTATGGTCACTTAAAAAATTAATATATACATTCTTCGTAAGTAATTTAACATACTGAGGAGAAGGAGGGTACAGAGTAATAGAATTATATAGTCTCTGTGAGGATAGGAATTATCTTTTTATCATTTATTTGTTTATGTGGGGGTTTTATTCATTTTGCCTTAAAATTCACTCTTCTTTCCCCATGAAACGTAAAAGTGTTGTGTAATATTGCTGTAAATGTATTACATTATCAACAACAGAGCCTCTTGAGAAGATTTTCTTTTCGTTCTGGGTTTGATCCCTTTATAGTTGGAAACAAAATATTCTGTGGGCTTATTAATGAAAGATGCTTTATAAATTCAAGGTGTCTATAAGGCATATTTAAATTTGTATTATCTGCAGTGAGAGAATTTTTTCATTTCACTGTGTTTGGCAGAACAACTATAGTCCTTTGGGAGTCCTACTTATTTCTTGGGAGTGTATTAATATTAATACTGAGAGTACTGAAGACTAACACATATACATGTATGTGTATATATATGCTTTTGTACAGGTAACAAGTTCTGGGTTTTCAAGGACACTACTCTTCAGCCAGGTTATCCTCATGATTTGATAACGCTTGGAAGTGGAATTCCTTCTCATGGCATTGATTCAGCAATTTGGTGGGAAGATGTTGGGAAAACATACTTCTTCAAAGGAGACAGGTTGGTATAGGAATTCTGCAGGGAAGCAGTATATCAGGTGGATAGCTGCTAAGCATGTTAAGGTTTTCCTCTATTCCTCAAAAGAAGTCGAGCCACTTAAACAGTTCATTTTCTGTGGATGAAATTAACTCCTTCTGCGTAGAGGGCCATACTGCTTTCACATTTCTTATAACCTAAGTTATATTTTTGTGAATATACTGAAATGCATATATTCACATCCAGTGGAAAAGTTATGTTTTAGAAGGCAATAGGCAAGTTACAGTTGTGACACATTTAAATTTAAATATTCAAAATAATATAGTTATGTACATTCTTACCTCTTCCTTTTTATCTGCATTTCTAAACCCTAGCACATAAACAAGCAAGGCATGATCCAAAGCTTTTTAAGGTCAATGAAAATTACTTCTCTGCTACTATTTAAAAATGAGGTGAGAAAGGGAAATGACAACTAAACCAGGAAGCAGTTTCCTGGGAATTATTTTTAAATAAATCTTACTGTTCCCTTCAGAAGAGGCACTTATTTTTATGATTAATAACTTAAAAAAATCATAAAATCTGAGTTATTGTCCAGTCCTGAAAAAGATTAGTACTCATCACTTAGTGTCTCTGTGTCTTCATTTCCCTGTCTATAAAAATAAGGGAATGAGTATTTGTCTGCTTTATTGAGATGTCAAGAGAACTCATTAATTTCTGAAACCCTGCAAGTTATCCGAATGATGGATTTTACAGATTTTCAGAATGTAACTATGTTTTTCGATTGATGTATCACTACACAAATTCTGAGTGCTCAGAGACAAAATATTCTCTATTAATATTTGTAAAGTTTGTATTAGTATCTTTAAAAGTGTGATGACTACTTTTCTTACTGTATAGTACTTAGGAATCTGAGACACTAGTAGTATTCACAGAATCATAGAAGCAGAGAATCATGTAATGGTTTGAGTTGGGTTATCCCACATGCACAGCATAGAATATGTTTAGCACACTACAGTTGATAATTTTTAGCAGTACTTTACAACTGCATTACAGATTGCCACAACCAATTTTATTGTTAAAGATTCATAAATTAATTAATTGATTAATTAATTCCTAACATTCATGATAAAGAAAGTAGAAAACTAAGCAAAATTTTTGTGGTGTTTTAGAAGTAAGTACCATTTCAAGCAATCAATTTCCACAGTGAAGAAGAAAGCCACCTAAATAATTTGCTTCCCATAGTTGAGTAGATTTTTTTAAAAGTAAGGGGTTTTGTATAATTTTTTTATATATTTTTTAATATATTCTGTATATATGTAATTTTCAGGTAATCATTTTCCACCACCACACTCCTGGGAAAGTATGTACAGTAGGAATCTTATGTCACCTGTACTTCCTTTAGGCTTTATTCATCAGTATCCTTTTATATTTTCATGCACAGGTGATTACATATGCTCAAGACTTTCCTAAAACACTAGTGGTAGTAACAAAGGACAAAAAGAACTCCCAGAGAAAACATCTGTTGATGGAAAACTTGCTACTTAGAGCCAACAAGCACAATAAATCTGAGCAGGATGTAAAGGCAAAACAGTATGTTTAGAAGATTGAAAAACATGAGCCTTGCAGAGATAATTGAGCTATTACAGGATATTGGCCAACAGTGGAAATAAATCCATATACCACTAAGTTTCTTAATGTTTATATCAATTTTTTTTCTTAATGTAAAATTAGAGTTGAGTTCTGCTTCTGGTTTTAGTAGTATGTATAAGTCTACTATATGGCTTTTCTTGAAGAAGGTATAACAGAAATAATAGCTTCTGGATGACAGGAGGTAGAAATGAAAGGGAACCAAAAAGTTATGCCAGCATCAAAATAACAAAGTGTGTTCCTCTTTATGTAACTCAAGGATCTGTATGCTTATTTTGTTTTGACAGTAATCTGTAGTTAAGGTGCTCCAGAGTAGAATCTAGATAGAGGTATATGTCTCAGAACAGTGGTAGCGTTAAAAAAGTTAGAACAATTGAATGCAAAACATCAAATATTCGCTATAAAATGAAAAATAAATCAACCCCAAACCAGTAAAAAGATTTAAAAGTCCAAATAGTAAATGGTATTGTAATAGTCATATGTCTAAAGCAGCTCATATATGGATAATTATTATTAATATTTGAAATTATCCATTTACACAATTAAGGTAATTCTTCCAAATAATTGTGTGAAAGCTAAAGAGGGAACAAAACATGGCTGCAGAAAATATTTTGTCCTCTCTTGTTCCACTCCTGCCAGAACTGAGTAGTGCAAGATAACGTGATAACAGGTTTGCTGCACTTCTTGACATACAGCCTTGTTTATGATGCTGTTTGGTGTGGCTGGGCTTTATACCTGAGAGTTTAAATTAATGTTTTTTAATTCATAAAGCTTAGTAATCTAATAGTGCAGAAGATCATTAAGTAGATAAGATTGGATACAGGAAAGAGTATGTTTTAGCAAATGTTTTTGAAATTCCTTTTTTCTAAAGCCATGAAGTGCACTTTCCTTTATTTTCCCTTCCTTCTGTTACTGTATCAGTGTTTGAGCTACAGTAACACAATTTATATAGTTTGTTAAAGCTCAAATCACTCAAAATCTTCACTGGGGAGTCTGTTTGTGAACATTTGGCATGCCAAGGAGAATCAGGACCAGGCTTTTCCTTAGCCTGTAGACTTGCTCATTATTCCAGCACAGATTGCTGAGATAGTATCAAGATCAGTCCTCCCCTGATAGGATTTCTCATCAATGCTGAAAAAACAACAGATTTGGGACTTTGGAGTGCACGTTGGGTGTGTCCTCAAAAGCATGTTTTTGTAATTACAATGTATATTTGTGAAAGTCCTATAGAACTGTCTATTTCCATCATGCAGCTTAGTGGAAAAACAGGTTAATAAAAGAAGTAACATAAAAAGGTGAAAAGGTTGGAAGAAGAAAAGGAAAATGAATGGAAGAATGCAGGAAGGAAATAGGGTTCTGGGAAAGAGGGATAAGGAAAAAAGTAAGAGAGCTGATAAAGAAGAAATGCAGATAAAAACTGGAGTATTGATGTCAAAATTTTGTTTACTACTTCTACATGTTATTTCTTTCTCCATGTAAACTCTGAAAGATACTGGATTTCAAAATAAAGAGCATTGCTTTGTTGGCTGGCTACTGATGCATACGTGACTAAATTAAGAAATCAGGCTATAAAAAATAATTTATACAAAAGAAAGAAAAAATAAATACAAACTGTTTTTAATGGAACTTGCCAACTCTTAACCCACTTGAAATCTGCCGACTTTTAATTTCTTTTAAAGGTTAAAGCCAGAGAAATTTCTCTCCCCAGAGGGAGAAATACAGAGGTGTTTTGGTTTTAAAAAAGATTAAGACACAAATTGATGAAGTACCTTTACAGGGACAAAATATGATCCTGTTAAGGACTCTTTAATATATCAGGAATGATCATAAAAAGGATTTCTAAAAACTGAAGTCAAATGTATTCAAATTAGAAAAAAGGTCAAGTTTTTAGCAGTCACCAGATTGTCAATGGAAGTGACATATTCTCAGCCACTTAATGTACTGAAATGGTGAGTGGCTGCCTTTTAATGTAATTTTTCACATGAATAAAACTGATTTTGGAAAAAAATTAAAAAAAAAAAATTCTCCAAGAAAACTATGCTCTAAACTGCTGTGCTCTAAATTGATATGCTCTAAATTAGTGGAGCCAATCAAAATACGAAACGATCCACCCAAATATTATATGAGGATACATAGAGGTAATAGAGATGTGGTATGTTAGTTCTTAGAACCAGTTTACAATAAGATATGCATAGTAATTTAGCCAGCTGTATAAGGACAAAGAAATTATCAACATTATCTCTAAGTGCAAATAATATCACAAATGTAAATCCCTCTTACATGTTCAGGTTGCCTAGAATTTGCATGCTGAAAAAAAAATCATGCTGCATGCTTTTTGAATTGGAGAAGGGCTGGCTGGCAAAAAGGCACATAAGCAGATTATATTTTGTATTACACTGTCTCTATTTAATGATAATGAAATGAAAAGCTACTGCAATGTATACATATCAGGAGTTAAATTAAGATTGCTGGGAGCATTTTAATCTGAATCTACTGTATTTTTTCTGATTAAAATGTTATCTAAAACATTAATGTATGTTGCTTCTCTCTGTGTCACTGTGCAGAAGTCCTAGGCATCAGAATTGCTGTGAGATCCATGCTGATTTAGTTGTTTTCTTTCTCCTTACAAGAAGTAATTGTCTAGTTAATAAATAGATTTCTTTGTAATATGGTAGTATGTTCAGAGAAAAGAAGTAAAGTATTCCCATTTGTGGTTAATAAATGCAGCAAATGTGAGAAGGAAAAAAACTATGCAGTTACTCATCTTGTATCTTATAAATAAACATGTAAATAGAAGAAATAAATTATTTTACTTTTCTTGTCCTTTAAAAAAATTTCAGGTACTGGAGGTACAGTGAAGAAATGAGATCCATGGACCCTGGTTATCCCAAACCAATCACAATTTGGAAAGGTATCCCAGAATCTCCTCAGGGAGCCTTTGTCCACAAAGAAAATGGTATGCAAACACGTTCTTGTTTTATTTTACTAAATCCTGATTTACTAACACTCTTTATATAAGACAGTAGAGGAGTGATTTTCATTCAGGTTAATCAGTGAAGGAATTCTTGATTTGTGAACAGACTATTTCCTGCTGTAGAACTTACTGTTGTGAAAATGGCTGTTTATTTGCGTGTATCATTTAACAATGAAGAAAAATCTTCTAAATTTAGTATCATAAACTTTAAGTTCCATTCTTTTTTTTTTTTCTCATGTCTTAATTCACTTAATTATTTCTGTTCTCTGATGAATTGTGGTGCCTCTTAAAACAATCTTCCTAAACACAGTATATCTGCCAAGGTATTGGCTGTTTAAACAGCTTAGAAGGTATTACTTTCATTCTGAACAACTAGAAAAGGGAAGCAAAATCTTTATCTAAGCAGAAGTATCCCTAGGAATCTGTGTAAATCGAAGATGGCATAAGCCTATGATCACAGGGATGTTAATATGAAGTACTATTACCTGCATCAAGAAGCATCCCGACATACAGGAACACAGAATGTCAACTGGCCACACCTCCAAATGAATGAGAGCAGCCAGAATCTCCTCCATCTTATGTGCTACCCAGGGGCTGCTGGCAGGCTGCCAGAGCCCTGTGACAGAGCCCTCAGTTGCACAGAGTTTAGAACTCTTTGATGAAAATAAAAATATGCATTTGTCATCATTTATCAATTTTGGAGAATTGTTGTATGGCATTTATGATTTATGTATTAGTAGGTTCTGATTTTATTGTTTGCCTCTCAGGCAGCACACATATATATTGCCATAGTATTTTAATTTGCTTTTAAAAAGCAGATGAAAGGATTTCTTTCCTCGTGTAAACCATTTCAGTCTCCTATTTCAACCTGCAAGTAATTTACCATGGAAATGTTTGGGTGGTTTTATTTCAGAAATATGCTTGATTGCTTCCTTGCTTTGTCTCTGTTTTTTCCAGAAGCAGAAATCCTCTCTGGATGCTGGCCTTTTGGCTATCACTAGAATTTTTTTGTGTTGATTTTATTCATTTTGTTTTTAACTGGCTCAGTCAAGATGATATTCTGCATACATTAAACCAAATAAGTAATTGTAATTACACATATATGTGGAAATGGGCACAAACATTATGTGTGTACGGACAAACATAATGTATACAATCTCAACTTTCTTCCTGTTATGAATTTTTAAGCATATTTTTAAAGATTTACATTCAAAAGGTGTTTAACATCTATATGTATATATATGTTTGTATGGGTTTGGTTTTTTCTTTTTTTCCTTTCCCTTGATTGCATTCCCCATAGTAAGTTTTCTGTACTGAGCTCAGATACATATATCTCTCATTATAAATGAAAATTGTCTTACTGTAACCTTCAGACCAGTGGGTTTGAAAGTAGTGCAGAGTCAGAGCACTCATTGGTTACATCAAAACCACTTCTCTTTTTTACCCCAGTGGCTTTCATAGTCTGTCTGACTTTTTGATTGAGGAGGGTGGTAAAACATCACATGAGATTGTGGAGGAGGGGAACAGAAAGAGGGCATTCTGGGGCTTCTCAGAAAGCCTAAAACAGCCACAGGGTAGAAAGAGGGACTGGAAATTACACTATAAAGTTCCCAAGGAGGCTGCTAAGACATTTTCCCTGAAATCAAGAAAATAAAAGTCTTAAGAAACACTTCACAATTCCACTATTTTTTGTATGAGGAGAAAAAGAAACAAAAGCAGATGCAAATAAGAAGTACCACAGCTTAGTTGGAATGAATTTTGTTAAATTTTGCCTGAAACAGTTTTCCTTTCCTTGGGCAGAAGCAGAGTTGACAAGGAAGTTTTATGATACAGCTTCTTAAGGGAATATCTGAATGCATGTCTTCCAGTTAATCCATTTCATTTTGAAGAATATTTTTTTCTTTCCTTTGTCTTTCTATTGTGTAAACTATGCAAATCCCTACAACACCTGCAATAAGTGTGATCATAAAGGGGTTTCCTTCACCATCCACAAAAAAATTTGGATCATCTTTCAGTAAGAGGCATGGGAAAGTTGAGAAAATTTCCTACTCTAGTCAGCATCCTGACTCAGTGTCCTAGAAACTTGGTAAGGTACAGGTAACATCTTTCAAAATCACCCTGCTACTTCCCATATTACGATTTGGTTTCTAACACTGTGGTAGAAACTCTTTGGAGGAGGTGAAGAAGAAACTTTCTTTCTGTTTCTCCATGGAGTCACAGAATTCTTCAGATTGGAGAGAGAAGCATAGAAAAAAAAACCAAAAACATAGAAAATCTCACCTCTCAACTAGAAATTCTGCTGAAGTGGATGGCAGGGCAATTTTTAGAGGTAGTCTGCTTTATTAGCCCACCAAGCTTTTTTCTTGGCTTGTGCTTACTACTACTCCTAATTGGAGTTTCTGTTTGACATGTTAATGACTGCTAAGCCCTTCCATGCTGTTTGGATCAGGTATTGTGCTCACTACTGTCTAGCACCTGGAAAATTGCAAGGAGAAGCTCCCAAAGCAGATTAGATTGCGGGAATTTATTCTCAACACGGACCAATATGATCAAAGTTGAGGTTACTTTATTCACCTTTCTGCCAGGGTTATATACGGTTTCTATCCTTGTATCCACACTACAATTAACAGCTATTGGTTAATTACTCTAAAC
>WUAM01000391.1:0-11786 GCA_024336885.1 Actenoides hombroni | reverse complement strand
TTCTGTCTTCTTTAACTGAATATTTTGTTTTCCTGTTCGATAAAAGGCACATTGAGTCAGAGCGTTTGATGTCACAAAGCTGTCATCATGCTTTTTTCCACACTTATTTTCTAAAATTTGAAATGACACTAAAATTTGAAAATTTCATCAGATTTAAAGAATTACAAACCTCTTTGTTGTTTCGTTCCAATCAGAATAGAAGACATTTTGTGAACAAATCTCCTAACTACTGGTTTGATATAGCTCAGTGCTTTTCTTTTTTCATTTTAACCAATATTATGCCTTTCTGTAGATACAGTAACACATTCTCAGATAATAAAACTGCAAGGGATTAAGGAAAGTAAAATAACAGCTTTTCAGTAGCTAGGAAGGCCATTAAAATTACATAAATAGCTAATGCAGAAGAACGTTCAACTATTCTAAATATTCTGAAAAGTGGCAGTAGACAATGAAGATTTTTTTTACAGTTGGAGCTGCAATATATACTATCAAGTAATATTTTTTTAGAATTGAAAGAAACTAACTGGTTTTTTAGTAGGTGTTTACTAATATTATCTCCAGATAGCCAGTTAACAATCTTTTCAGGAAGCATTGTTAAAACATCAAATAGTGCCCACTGTTTTAGTATTCTTAGTGACCTTCAGTACTGCAGGAAATAAGCTGAGGTCTATAAAGGGAAGATAAGAAAATCCAGCTGTTTACATTCAGTTCATAAACAGTAGGAGGAAGTTCACCCATCCTAAAGGTTTGTTTCTTGCCATTTTTTTAGCTGGGATAATAAGGTAATACAGATTTTTGGCAAGGAGTCCAGTTGTTGTTTGGTTCTTTTCCATTTAGGCATGTTTAGTAATTGGATTGTGCCTAAATGATCAAATACCAGCTCTTTGCAGAAAACTTAAATCTGGTTACACCTGTTTTCTCTTGGCAAAGCCACTGCTATTTCATCCAGTTTTCTTCTTCTGAAGTACAGCAGTAAGATATGTGACATGAAAGAGGATCACTTCTCATTTCTGACTAGCACAACATCTGAATTTATTTCAATAGACTTCCCATCTTGAAGAGGTTGTGATGCTTTAAAGTCCTGGCACTGAGGACTCCAACTCTAGTTAGGTTTTGAGTGAAAGAAAAACTGAGCTGGTCCCCAATTTGTCAAAGATCATTTTTTCTGGAATACCTTTATTTTTTTTGCAGTAATGGAAGAAAATAAAATCCCAGTCTATTGAAATAAAAAAAAAACCCTATTCCTATGTTAGATTTTGTAGAGACAGTAAAGAAACAAAATTTGTAAAGAAGATTTGAAAGACTATAGCTGAAGTCTATTCCTTACACCTTTTTAATTTTTTAATTACAAAATAATTTGATACCGGTAGTTTCAGTCATGGTGTGTTGATGACATTAATTGATCCTGTATGACCATGAATAATTGCAGTTTTCTTCCTCAGGCTTCACATATTTCTACAAGGGAAAAGAGTACTGGAAATTCAATAACCAGATGCTCAGGGTGGAGCCTGGCTATCCCAGATCCATCCTCAAGGATTTTATGGGTTGTGATGGACCAACAGATCGTGATAAAGACCGACATAGCCCTCAAGATGACGTTGACATTGTCATCAAACTGGACAACACAGCCAGCACTGTGAAAGCCATAGCCATTGTCATTCCCTGCATCCTGGCCTTGTGCCTCCTTGTCTTGGTTTACACTGTGTTCCAGTTCAAAAGGAAAGGAACACCCCGCCACATACTGTACTGCAAACGCTCTATGCAAGAGTGGGTGTGATGTAGGGTTTTGGTTTTTTTCTTTCCCTCCCAGGAGTTTGTAGTAACTTGAGATTCAACGCAAGAGCTGATAATGTGGTTTCCTAGCTAGGAGCAGGCATCTGTCAGTCTGAAACAAAGCTGATCTTTAAAACCCAGGGGGTTGCCTGTCCTATGCATGAGTGGTGATTCGCTCAGCTGGGAAGCTTCCATGATGCACAGTATCTGCTGTTTCTTCAGTCCTTTGTCTTTCTTTGTCATTCGATTCTAGGCCTTTCCTCTGCACACTCAATGCCCTATAAACTATCAGGATTAAGTAATGAAGAGGAAGAAAACAAATCTCCAGTGTTTCTACATTTTCCCCTTTAGGCCTGTTCCCCTTTGAAAAATTTTTTGCTGAAAGTGAATTTTTTTAGAAAAACAAAACAACCCACAATGGAACTTTCAGGAAAGTGAGAAGACCCAAAACAGCTTTGTCTCCAAAGAGGATTGCTTTCTGTCTGCTATGGATAAAGTCCTACACTCCTGCTTCCAGTTTTGTTAGGTAGGAGGCTTGGATGACACACAGGACTTCAGACTGTTCGGACAGCCATTTTCCAACAAACAAGGGGCCAAAATATCTGCAATATAGTAACAGCCTTAATAATACATACATTTTGTGTTTTTTACAGCTGCTCTGGGCTATGTCCTCAATGTTCTAAACACATTATATTCATTACTATATTCGAGCAGAATCTTTTTATTGATTTGTTTGATTTTTAGTTGGTTTTCCTGTATAATCATTCCCAAGCTGTACCAAGCCAACTACCCCAGGCCTTCCATAGGTCTGTCACGAGCACTCATTCCAAAGCATGGTAAAAATCAGTGTGTCTCTGAAGTGGATTTCAGTGAACTAAAGCAACAGTCATGTTATAGAGAAACTTGATGCTTATATTACGTTGGTGGTGTAACCCTTTGAGAACTATTGCATCCATTTTCAAGAGCCTGGTGGCTGTTAATTGTAATTGTCATTAAATTAAAGAACTGTGTTTGGGCAATAAAGGTTTTAAAAGAAAATCAATTTTTCAAAACAGATTTCCTGTGACTACAAATGAGTGTTTTTAATTATTTGCATTATTGATAGAAGAGCATTTGTAACATTAATAGAAGACAAAATATATTTACCAGCTACTTTCTGGTTCAAGGAACCAAATCTGTTTTTACAACTTCTACCAGTTACCAAGAATTTTTCACTTACCAATAATTTTCAGCTGGAGACAGTTTTGTAGCTTAGCCTCTTATCTTAAGCATCTTGAATTTCTCTTTTAAACTGTGTTGCATGATAATTCACTTTGCCTCTGCAGAGGTAGAGTTACAGATTCAAAGAAAAGCTGAAACGATAACTCTGATATTGCATGAGTACCCTCCAGTGTACCCCTTTGCATGTTCAGAATAGTTCTCAAAGGGTTAGTCAAATTTCTGCCCTTCAGCCAAACATGGCATTGCTGACAGAGCCAAGGGACCACCAGAGCATTTTGTCACTCTGTGTAATTTGTGCTAACATTGGGATTATCATTTTCAAGTGACCTGCAGAGCAGGTTTGTATCAATATTTTTTTCCTAGAGAAAAGTCAGCAACTGACAGACCTCTTTATTGATTTAAGGATCTGCTTCTTGCAGTGGTAGGCTTTACAGTCACTAGGCTGTGAATTTATTAAAGATGGTCAGAATGATGCACCCCAAAAGTCAGACACCTGGTTTTTTATGAAAGCCAGGATTTGAGGGGAGTAGCTTTTGCAAAAATGAACAGCTTGCCTTGAATTTGATTATTGACCTGTTGACTGTCATTACCAAGTTAAACATTGTCTTCTGTGAACACCTTCACTGTCTGAATTTCCTTAAAGTGTACTGTCCTACGTCTTTGATCTTTGACCTTTAACTTGCAAACTGGCACAAACTGAAGGGAATCTGGTGTTGCGAATCAACTAAGATGAGTTTTATTTCTCAAAAGGCCTGATACACATTATCCAAAATTAAAGAAAAAAAGCGTTGAAGTGTTTTCATAGAAAAGAACTGACATAAACTAAAATATTTATGATAGATCTGTAGAAGGGTATTTTGCTATGTATACATGCACACTCTAAAAATGAACTACAGTAGAAGTTAATTTTTATTTAACTTGAATACAATTTTCAGTATAAAATTATCATTTCTACAAATAGGTAATTATTAAAGAAAATATTATAGGAAAGTATTAAAATACTTGAAATGGCCAGTATTGGCTTTTACATAAAATGAGACTTTTATACTACCTTCAACCAATTTCGTACTGGTTTCTTAATCTACATAACTGGATCACTTTTTAGAGAGTGTAGGTATATATACGTATATATTATGGTTATTATTATTTGGTAATGGATAGCTTGACTGCCTTGAATTTATATTTATATTGAGCATAGCATGAAAAAATAGTATGCCTTTTTGTTCAATTACATGTTTTTATATTGATTTGAGAACTTTAAGAACATATGTGGCATGCTATAAAGCATTGCAAACTTATTTCTTAGAGCATAAACAGATATACATATGTATGGCTAACAAAAATGAAGATCAGAAAAAGATAGTTTCACAAGAAATATGCAATGCAGGTGACATTTTGGAGATGTTTTGTAGAGGTACTTCATACTGTAGGTTAGTAGTGCACCAGTATCAGCCCATAGCATTAATTAGTAAATTCAATTCAGTTGTTACTGAAAATAAAGATTAATTCATAATTAAGTGATATAGGATATTTACTGCACATCAGCTCATTTGGTGAATTTGGAATTCTATGCCTGTTTGTCATATATTAAAATGTATATATGTGTTTGTATACTTATAAATGCACACAAACACATGCATAATTTAATCCATGGGGAGATTTTTACTGTCAACAAACTACTATAACTTATGTTCTGCTACAGACACAAAATCTGATTCATGTTGCTGTTCCAGTTTTGTCCCTTGGATAGTTGGTGGAAAATACTACCAGCATTACTTATTCTGCATTTAGTTTTCCTCTACAATAGAAGAGCTTATGTTATATTATCTTTAAGTCAGAACAGTATTTCACCTGGTTTTTTATTCACTTGAAGATTTCACTTAAATTTTGAAATCTCTTTCATGGCAGCTTTAATATTTTGTGCAACTGTTTCCCTGACAGTGATGAAGTGCTGAGCATGTTGACTGTTGTTCTTTGATAAGATAACAAAAATGTTTGTATTTGGAGAATTTAACTTTAATTATGCAGGAAGGTAAGTGTGATAGTCTAGTGCTTGGTATATGGTACATCATAGATACATGAATACATGATAAATTGATTGTTTAATCTATTTTCTTTTACTTAAAAGTGCATATATATTATATACAGAGAGAGGGAGAAAAAATAATATTATATTGGCATGTTTATGTCATGCAGAGCAAAATTGTGTGAGCATATCTATTACATACTCCTATTTTCCATAGGTTATAATACAGTCATAAAGGTTTGCTTTAAGTAAAAGATGTAGGAGCAGTTTTGTTCACTGTAATTCCCAAATACATGCTGGCTAGTTTTAAATTATAGAAATTCAGAGTAAATTAGTGATGTTGCCTGATCTAGTTTTGAACTCAAATAACTAAAAATTCTAAGACAATGCTATTTTCTGAACAGTTGTTCTTCTACCAGGGCCTATAATTATGAGAATTAAGAAAAAATCAAAATGAAAATATTTTTACTTCTGCGATCTGGGTTCCTGCTCATGTGCCGTAACTTTTTTCATAAAGTTTTTAATAAACATTTCCATCTTGCTATTGTCACGATCTGTACTGTGGAACAATATAAAACTGAATATGCATTGTGTTAATCAGTTACAGTCTATCAAGCTGACTGTACAGGGGCTTGTATCTTCAGAATAATATTGTCTGTGTAATGCAAGAGGCCAGAGCAGATGATGGCAGTGTTTCCTCTGGCCATTTAATGCATAAACCTATGAAAAGGTTATTGACTGTAGACAAAAAAAAAAAAATAATAATTATCAAAAAAGCATTTTAAAATACATAACTGTGTATTTACTGGATAGGCTGGGATGGAGAGACTCAAATGGCTCCAAAGGAGCCCTTTCAAGTCTCCAGAATAAATGTAATACATATTTTATATCTTCCTATGAACTTTTGTTCTTTTTCTTCTTTCAGACTGGGGCAAAGGGAGGGGATAATTAAAAAAAAAGATTTTTTTAATGCTAATTTTGTGAATGAAAATAGCAGAAGCTAATAGATTCAAATGTAAGGGGCAGAATTATACTTTTTCTTAGAAGTGTACTGCACCTCCTCAGTTGTTTGGTCAAGACTCCTGTGCCATTATCACTGTTGGTTAAGTATGGAGTGTAAGGCTTAATTTTTGAATTTTCAGCTTCTTTGGGGGGTCTTACTTTACAATCTTTATGTCAGTAGCTTTTGGTACCAAATTATATAAAATCAAATTCTAGGTTGTTGGTTAGAAAAAAAAGTGCATAGAGTAAGAAGTAGGTCCGACTTAAAGGAGTGGAAACATTTTTTTCCCTTTTTTTTTTTTTTTTTTTTTTTTTTTTGCATTTGAATCATTGCTAGGGCAAACCTTAAAAAAGAGACATAACAAACTGATCAGTGAATGCTCCAGGCACTGCATTTTTAAGAAAGTAGAAATTCAAGCTACCACACCATTAGCAGCCTAAATTAGAGATAGCACAAGATGACTGACCTGTGGAGCAAGGATATGACTGTAGGGGCTTGCTCTGTCCTGACACTTGTATTTTCTCACAACATCGCCTAAGTTTTATCACCAGTTGCAGAAGTGGAGGAAGCCAGCCACTGTGGCAGTAGGTGTGAAGCAGCTATTACAGAACAATAGCTCCCTGTCACCTTTTGTTGTTGTCAAGACTGTACTTGGACACCACTATTTCCAGAAGTATAAACAGATGACTTCAGCCTTATGAGCCAGAAGGAAAGTCATTATTATCAGCAGAGGGAACAAATGTCACTGGACGCTTAGGTGTTCAGCTGTGTTGTAAATCAAATAATATTGTGGGGGATCTGAGGAACGGATAAGCTGTTATTGTATACAATGGTATAGCTGTGACTGATACACCAGCACTGTCATGTTAGGTGTACTTCCTTAGCTCACACTACACAGACTGCAGACAGAGTGGTTCTCATAAGATAAGACCGTTTAAACATATGTCAGTTACAAAAACAGATTTAAATGAACCATAGACTCATAAAATTAATCTCTCATTTATGCATGTAAATCAAAGAATTGTCTGCCACTGGTCTCATGAGAAAATGTAATGTGTTAATCAAATCTGTCTGACCCATTCTTGTGACTTGCCACATGAGATATCAGAGGCTGACAGGGAAAGACTTTGTCATTGGTGCCATCAATGCTGAAAATGTCTGGTAAGCATCAAAAGCATACCATCACTTGTTGCTGACTGGCTCCATTTGATGCTTGACCTAAGGTACCCTTTAACATTAGGCATCATAGGTCTGTATGATGAGGCATTGTTTGATATGTGTGTAACTAGAAAAGCCCAGTAATAATTAGGACATCATATTTTGAAGGATTATCAGTATGTGAGCACAGCATGCATTTGTTCCTAAAATCAAAATGTATTTCAAAGAAACACATAGACAGCATTAAACATATGCATCATAAACAGGTCTTGTTTCCAAGTATGTCTAAGCTTTAGCATATCATCTACAAATTATAGTCTGTTTATTAACATTTGAGGTTGCAGCTGCCCATTGTGTTTTTTGAGATAATTGCATTCTGTAAGAGGTATACAAAAAGTATGTTTTCCCTGTGGAGATAGCCTGAAGTACTACTCTTGTCTGCACTCTATAGATGAAATAAATTTTAGTGGCAAAGAAGACATAAATTAAGAAATACTGATGTAAACTAGCATACTAAAGACATTTTGCTACACTTGGATGTTCACGTATCATAGTGCTACTTGCTGCCAGAGTAAAAACTATGTAACCAATAGTCATTACTGATTCCAGCCATTTATGATGGCACACAGCTTTCCAGTCACACAGCTTAGTTTCTTCTGCTTCTGTAGAATGACATTGTCTACAGATGATAATTACAATAACCACTACATAAATAACAGATTTCTGTTTAGTTAATAGTAGTTTCTACCCTATGAAATTGCACCACATCCTTTTTATAACTACCGCTTTAATCTCCTTGGTGAGCTCTTGGCATATCTTAATTCATAACTTTTCATGCCTTTTTGTTGTTTTGTGGTTTATTTTTGCCATTGCAGTAAAGTATATACTGAACATTCTCTCCATTTTGCCCTCTGACACTAACTAAATCACCTTCATTCTGTGCCATGCATGTGTTCTAGATCATCCAGTTGCCAATCCATCATTCTGGAAACTGGCTTTCTGGGAAGTGGGATTAGCAACAGAAGGCTGCGATGAAGTAACTTTCTAAAGTACCTTGTTAGACCTTAATATGACAAAGGAGTTTGAAGAATTTCTATCATTTTACTATCAATTCTGTCAATTACTATCATTTTACAACCTCAGAGAAAACAAAGTAGGTTTTTCCGTTATGTAAGATGGTAGTTTATTACACTCTTTGTGAGTCTTCACAATTGCATGATATGATATATATAAAAAGGTACTATTTTACAAGTGATATATTCCAACTGAAATGCACAGCCCCATATTTAGACATACAGTGAATTTAAACAGAGATGTACATACTGTGTATGCTATGCCTGGCTATTGCCACAAAATTTTCAGTGCTCACGTACTGATCACCTTCCCATCTTATGGGAGCACCATGCTGGAGTCAGCTCTAAGCAGTTTGGCTACTTGGATATAAGTAATGTAAGTTAGGAAATGGTACATGTGATGGTGTGTATTCAGAAAAAATCACTAGCAACCTACAGCACTGTTTTAAATGATCATGACAACTACAATTCATACCTGCAAGGCATACCTGTGGCTTCTATTTACATGGTTCTGTTCTACCTCATGATAAAGTGCTATGAACTCTGGCCACGCATCACGAGGTAGAGGCAAACTATTTAAAAAATCTTTCAGGATAGCCATTGTCAATACTCGCACAGCTCACAGAAGAGATTGTTATACCCTAAAATTTCATCTTGAATAGGAATCCAGGATTGAAGGCTTGTGTGATAATGCAAATAATCTATTCCCAGCTCTTGCTCTATGTAAAACAATTGATAAAACATTATCAAGTAAGTATATGCCTAACATCCATCTTTAGTGTGTTTACAAAACCATGTAGACGTCTCTTGTCAATTCATGCACAGTACTGTCTTAATGTGTCTGCTTGAAAACTATTTTATAGGATGGATCAAGGACTATGATCTTGCTTCTCATTGTCCGATGTGCACAGGTCATCATCCACTATCAATATGCATTTCTTTGAAGGTAATAGTTCTTGGATCACAGTGACAACAAATACAGATTTAAAGGAACACCCTATTGAAATCTTTCTCAGAGAAAACTTAAATTAGTCATGAACTTTCTTTCTACAACTTCTAGGATCCACAGGAAAGCCATCTAGGTCTTTTGGTCAAAGGCTGCAGATAGACACAGAAAAAGCAATATAAGCACATTTCCCATTTTCATTTCCAGAATAATATAAGAAAAGGAATGAGAATATTTTGGTTTATAATTGCAAGTACAAAACCAGTTTGTCAGAAAGGGAAGGAGCCAATGACAACACTAAAATTACATGTAACTGCTGTGTAATCAACAATAAAAAAGAAGAGATATCAGGAAATTGGTGATAACTTGTAAAGTGTTACTGGTCTCCAACAGCAAGAATACCTGTTTGGCTATAGAAAGTCGGCTAAATTCTATCTTTTGTACCATAACTCACCAGAGAGCAGTCAGACAAAAGGGTCATCAGTATAGTTAACTCTAAAAACCTCACTACAAATATATATAGAGAGAGATCATTATTTATCTGCTGCAATCAAAAATCTTTCAAGAGAGATTTAATCAAAATAACATCAGCCTGAACCTATGTGCAAAAACTTGTCACAGTGAAATGTTCTTACATTTGTTTTCAGAAGTTAGATCCAAGAAGTTATCTATCATTTGAAGAGCTCCACTGGATGAAATACAAAGGAGTAGTCTGTATTACAGCCATGTATCTTTATCCCCATGATATCTCAGTCCTGAAGCGTTTGATATAATAGAAATACATATATGACCTTTGGACAGATCATCTATGGCTATTTTTAATGTAAATTGATATATACAATCAAACTACTGATTCCCTCCCACCCTCTTTTTTCACTGTGCCCTGATATTGAGGCAATATTTAATTTTGTGTGCTCTTGGTAGACAAGTGAGAAATCATCTGTTCTCTATACAGAGAAAAGAAGAAAATACTATTTTGTTGTCTATCTCATTTAATCACACATAACATTTTACAGTCTGTCACTAGGAAATTCGGCTTTTTCCTCTATGGTGAAGAAGTAGTACCTTCTCAAAAACTCCTGTGAATGTTTGAGGAACTTGATGTATATCTTTCACTAAATCTTTTTCATTGTCCAGTCCCTCAACACTGAGCTCCCTGTTACTCCCTTCAGGTTACTGAAGTTTCTACCATCCACTGACACTGCCATCCTTTTAAGTTTTTTATGAAAACAAAGTGGTATAGCCAGCACTGACCATCATGGACTCCTTATTTGCATCCTGTGGCTACTAGCCTGGTCACATGTACAGTGGTGTAACAGCAGAGACCTATATTTTTTTATGCTAGCCATTGCATACCATTTGCATGCATCTGTGAGAAGTGAGCTGTCTAGAAAAGCACATTTCAAAAATTTTTATATTATTTACAGTAGTTGCAGTTCTCATCTATAACCTTTTCTCTTTGTCTGTTGCAATCTGATGCCTGTAACTTGTGTTGTGGATATTCAGACAGTAATTACGCCTGGACTCCTTCCTTCCTCTACCATGAGTCAGTTCATATACAAACATCAACTACCATTACATTATTCCTGTAGCATAATACAGTAGCACTGTTGCATTGCAAAATGCTTTGCTATTATGTACTGTTTTCTTATTTATCCTAATTTTTAGATATAACAAATAGCTTATTTATGAAGAGCTCTCTCTGACATCTGCTACTGTAGTCTGGGAATTGGATTCATTGCACAGTTCAGTCACAGTTTGTAGAGGAAGAAGCAGGTTTATGGCTTCTATAGGTTTATTATATGTGATAAGTGTTCCTATATGATCGGACGCTGTTTGAGAGAGGTGATGTCCACTCCTTGCCAGTCCTGTGGTTAGCTTTCTGAGCAGTTAAAGCATGCACAGCTGGTTTTGTCAGTGTGTAGTCAATCAGAGTTTGGTCTGGATATGTACTAGAGAGGTACTTAGTTTTGCAGGCTTCATACAAATTTTGGTTTCTCTTATTTTCTGAATAACACACACCTTGCTTTCTCTTTAAGTCTGTCTACCAGAACCTGATTTCTTCCTTGGTTCTGCTTGTTGGGTGCTGTTTTAGCAGTTGATTCAATTTTCCATCTTGTTGCCATTTCTTCCTCCCTGTAATTCCTTGTGATTCCAGCAGGTATAGTTCCAGTCCCAATATGTTAGTTAGAAGCTACTACAATTGTGGCTCTTCCCACACTGTAATTTACTTATTTATCCTTCACCTCTGAGAAAGAGGAAATTAACCTTTCATTCAGAGACAGGGATTTTGCTGCAGTTGTTAGAATATTTCTGAAAGTGGTTTTATGTATAACTTGACCATAAACCTCATATGTTATTAAACATCATCTCTTTTCAGGCTCTACTAGAACCACCAAACAATTGTTCATTTAATTTACAAAGCCTGACAAGTAAGTCAGAATATGGATGTAATTGCTCTTCATAGCCCCATATGCATTTCATGCCCATGTGTTAGCTCATTAGGATGTGTGTTTGTAACAGAATAACTGAAGCATTGATTTGCTTTCTGCAACTAAATTTCATGTTATTATTGTTATTTTATTT
>WUAM01000389.1:3882174-3897359 GCA_024336885.1 Actenoides hombroni | reverse complement strand
ACCTACGGGAAGGGACTCTTCACAAGAGTGTCCGTCGACAGGACAAGGGAAAATGGCTTTAAATGGAGGGAAAATAGGTTTAGACTGGATCCGAGGAAAAAGTTCTGCAGTAGGAGGGTGGTGAGAGGCTGGACTCGATTGCCCCGAGGGGTCATGGATGCCCCTCCCTGGAGATGTTCAAGGCCAGGCTGGACGAGGCCTGGTCTAGCTGAGAGGTGACCCTGCCCATGGTGGGGAGGTTGAATTAGATGATCTCTAAGGTCCCTTCCAGCCCAAGCCATTCTGTGATTCTAAAACTGCCTCTATCTTGTCACCAATGCACAGCTAAGTCCTTTAGGACTGAACCTACAGCTCGTGCTGAAGCGCCAAGCTCCACACACCTTGGGATGCTCACAGAAACAATTTCTATGCCTGCGCTTCTCAAGGTGGTTCCTCCTCATCAGTGCTACAATGCAACACGTGAATTTTGAGCATTCTCTGCTTGCTGCGATGTAATGGCAGGTTTTGTGACTCTTCTCCCTTGTCTTCTACCAACTTACTCTCTCTTTGTACACAGGCTTCAAATAACAACGAATCGTCAAAGCCCCGCAGACAGCGTCGCTCTTTTGGAGTGGGCTCCTGAACTTCCACAATTCCCAGATTGTGCCTGGCCCGCGGCTATTCTACATGGCAAGAGCCTGGGCCCCTGCTCTTTGGGCACCAAAGAGGAAGGGACCCCCCCCAAAGTCAGTGCAGGGAACCCGGGGCTGTGCTAGCAAGACCAAGCAGGATGGCTGGTGGCTCACTGTGGCCGCAGCAGGGTGACTAGTCAAACCCTCCGGAGATGCTGCGATGCTCCCAGGATGCAGCAAAGGAGCTGCGAACCCCCCTGGGGAAGGGACCCAACCCCCGTGCCCGGCTGGGTCCCCCTCACCTCCATCTCCCGCTGCTGGGCGGCGCGGAGGAGCGGCAGGTTGTGGGGCCGGCAGCACTGCTGGGCCTCCTTGTGCCGGTGGAAGAGCTCCTGCTTCAGCCCTGCGATGGGACGAGGTGGTGGGTCAGGGCCCAGCCACTGCCACCACGTCTGCTGCGTGTGTGTGGGGCACCCCCCATTAGTTAAATATTTTATTATTCTTATTTTTCTCCCGGCTGAGGAAGAGCCACGCGGAGAATTTGTTAGTAAATAAAATTGATGCTCCTCGGGAGTCAAAAGTTGTGTAAACCTTGAGAACTAGATGCGCACACCCAAGGACATTTGTACGTCCTCTGTGCTACAGCCTCCGAGGAAGGTCCTCAAAATGAATCCTAAAAATCCTGGGAAACGGTCATTTAAAGCAAAACGCCTTCAACTTTCCCTCCTTTTATCTGATCCATTCGGTTATCCCGGGATCTTTGCCTTAAGAACATGGAGATGCTGCTCACCAGGGAAAGTTTGGTTCCCATCCTTCCAGCTGCGTTACTTGGCTCTCCTGAAAGTACCAAACCAAATCAGCCCGAGGAGTCTTTGCGGGAGCTCTGCCGCGGCCATGTGCGTGTTCCCGAGAGTTCCAGGGTGTCACCCAAGCTCCAAACTCACAGGTGAAAAGAAGAGAGCCAGGGAATGGGGAAATAAATCCCCTGCAGCTCAGAAAGGGCACTTCCAGCCTTCCCTTGCCTGAAAACTTGAGTGTTCACCTTCCTCCACCGCTGCGTGTCTGTGTGTGCCCCCCAAAGAGCTCGGATAAATGATCCCCTATCTGCTGCGGGTCTATTTCTTATCTCCACCAGAATACTTTTGTTGTTGCTTTTATGGGGTTACCCAGTGCCTTCCCCGTGTAACATAATCCTTGGCAAGAATGAAATGAAGGAAACTAACCTAAAAAAAAAAAAAAAAAAAGAAAAAAAAAAAAAAAAAAAAGAAAAAAAAAAAAGAAAAAAAAAAAAGGAAAAAAAATGCAAACAAAGAGGGAAGTCTTCAATTTAGATCTGAAACAAGAAAGGGTATCAGTCAACCTCCTTCCCCTGGCTGGAGCATTCCAGATACAAGGTATTTGGAGAATGTGAGCAGCAGAGACTAAATCATTGATCTACAGGGGGGGGTAAAGAGAGCCGGGGGGAGAGGGCTGCCCCCCAAACCCCAGCTGCCCCGGCTGAGCCAGGGCAGAACCAGCTCCGCCAAACCCCCCCTCCCCAAAGGGAAACGGTTCTCCCCTCGCTGATTTAAATGTTACCAGCAACTGCACCAGAAATCCAGTGGGATTTGTGGAGCCAGGGAAGGGCTGAGCAACAGTTTGTACCCGGGCAGCGTTGCCTGGAAAAGCTTCTCTGGCCTTTGTCCTCCCCCAGGATTTGCCTAAATTGGGTTGTAGTTTTTACAAATCCCTCTTTTCTTCGATTTTTCTTCGTGGGAGTTTACAAACATTTTCAAAATTTTACTGCCTCACTCTCCCATCCCTGTAAAGCTGCTTCTGATTTAATCCGTAAAAATCTGATTTAGGGGCAAAAGTTGGCTTTTTAAGAAAGTTTTACGTCTTTGACTCAGGCAGAGATGGTCTCAATGAGTTTCTACAATTTATCTACGATTTCAGATAATTATTGGTGCCCCTTAAGAATTGAGGAAAATATCTTAAGGGAGAAGGCTGAAGCTGGGTGGTAACTAATGCAGCTGAGATTTCACTGAAATGGAGGTTTGATACCAAAGGGTGTAATTCCTGCAGCCTGCTGAATGTTGATCTGAGGCAGAAAATATCTAAAATAGATATATTTTTTAATGTCAGATTAGCAGTAAACAAGGGCAGATTATATTCTGTTATTTTTCTGTCCGTTATCATTTGAACCTTTCTTTAATTTGTTTTGGTTGGTTGGTTGGTTTTTTGGTCTGGCTTTTTTTTTTTTTAATCTCTGGTGATATCACTAGGTTTCAATTTGGACAACATCAAAGGTGCACTTAGAAAGCCCAGAAACTTTTGGGGAAAAAAAAAAAGGAAATCTTCATTTCTAGAAGTTTGAAAATTTGTATTAATCACCATCTAATAAATATGTGTGAAAGCTTTCAGGAAAATACACAGGTCATAAACAGAAAAAAAAAATGAGGAATTTTGTTTTCAAAGAAACTGTTTCAAACAAATCTCAACTAGCAGAAATAATCTGAATATGGAGCAAGCCCGTCCTTAAAACACAGGTGAGAATTCAACAGAATCAGAAGAGTGAGGGTTACAGTTGGGAAATATTTCCTTTGACTTAAGTGGAATCCCAGTTTAAACCACCTTTTGTTCAGTTTTTATTATGTGGAAAATATTCACAACTGGAAAAAAAGCAGCTCACATCTAAGAAGACCCAGCTGATTAAAGCTGGTGTTGATAAATTTGTTAAGAATGAAACTTGCTACGAAATTAATAGTTTGCTTTAAAACAAAATTAAGGTTTCAAGTAGGTTATTAGCAACCCCCTGCTTCTCTGTGCATCTCAAACACCATCGTGGCGTTTAAACACTGGTTTGTTGGAGCTCAGGAGCTGAGGAGCATCCCCAGTGCCAAGGAAGGGCTGAGTGGTGGGCAGTGCCCCTCTGCTCCCTGGAAGGTGGGAGGTTCAGAAGCAGCTGAAGATGGAAATGGTTAAACCTGCAACTTGATCAAAGCCCTGCCTGTTCCCTCAACATTTCAGTGCTTCGATTCAAAACAAAGCAAATACTGCAATAAACTCTGGCTTCAAAATCCACTCCCATCCTGAAAAATCCTTTAGTTCTGGTACTAAAAAGCTGGAGCCTCTTTAAAACCAACCCAACAGAAACCCACAACCAAACACCGATTTGCTTCTCCTCTACATCTGCTGCTTTGCAGTTTCTGGGCTCCCACCAGGACATGGTGCTCAGCTCCACTCAGGGCTGGGGCTGGCTGCGCTTCCCAGGTCTCTTGGAGCAACAACCTGAAATCTCCATCGGGGTTTCGGAGCACACGGAGAAATGTTCAACTTTCCAACAAACAAAGCTGCTTTACATAGATTTAGTTCTTTCCCCCACAATGGAAATGGTTTGGTTTGGGGTGTTTTCTTGTCATTTTCTTTGGGTGAGCAGTAAACCTGACCAGTGAGGGAAGGAAAACTCTTCTAGGAATGAGCCCAAAATGTTGTTGTTCAGACAGTCCCCTTAATTTTCCATTTCTCCCCAAATGAATACGCCACTCCTTCTTTACAGCAGACCTTTCTAACCTGTCCATTTAAGCTTTTCTTCCTCCAAAACCAGCTGGACAGACAACTGGAGCAGCCATTTTCCCTACGGATGGCTGGAACGGTGGGGAAAAGTTTGGGTCTTGGTATAACAATAAACTAAACTAACACAGTTGAGAAAGCATCGTGGGGGATGAATCCTGCCGTTGCTGAACTCCCCCTGACCTTATTTCAAGTAGGAGCTGCTCTTTTGAACCCCCCTCCAAACATTCGCTGCACTTATAAAGCCCAGATTAAGTGTTTTCCTTTCAGTAACTGTAGGTATTTGTATCAGATTTCCTCCAGTCCGAAATAAATGCATTTATATCAGATTCATGCTCCGCAAGTACAAATTTGGGGGCCCTATAATTTTGAGCCACCCTTTAAATCCCCCGAAGAACAGTGGGCTCTCCGGCACTCACCGCTTTTCATCCCTCCACTTTTTAAACTCCTTGTAGCAGGAGGCAACGAAAGGCTCAGCCACTAATGCCATTCCCTTTTTTTTTTTTTTTGCCTAATTCTTTATACCCAAAACAAGTGTATCCCGGGAGGTGGGGAGCTGCACGGCGACACTTTCTGTTGTGGGTCACTTTAAAAGATATAGGTCATTTCACAATCGAAACCTTGACCCATACCCCACCGCCTGCGCCAGGGCACCCGCACTGCTGGGCTGTCAGAAAGGTGGTGTTGGGAAAGCAGCAAGGGCATGAGATAGAAATAATTCCACGTTACTGAACCGGCCACTTGGGCAGGCACCTTGCCGTGGACGGGCTTGTCTAGGTTCTCGTCCTGCTGGTACATACTTGGGATTTAGCTGGACTGATTATTTCCTCTCCTTTCCTGCAGCTCCACCGCTCTAATCTCCCCAGCTGGTTAGTTCTGGCTCTAGCCGCGCTCGAAGGGGGTAGGAAAGGATGGGGCTGCCATTAAGAGAGCTGTCACAAGGCAAAGTGCTAACGGGGTCAAGCACAGGTAGTTGTAATGCTACAGCGAGTCCAGATCATCTCTCCAGCCTCTGGAAGCAGCGACGGTGCTCGCTACGCGGAGGTGAAAGAGGCAGTTGTAAGATTTTTCCACGGAGCTCAGTGGTCGAGATAAATCTTCCGCGCACGGATGTCACAGGTGCTGCCGTGGGCTTTTTGTTACACCCCTTACTGTCTTGTAGGTCCTCATTACCGGGTGGGTACGATGAGCATTTAAGAAAAAAGAATGAAGCAGAGCACACAGCAAGGAGAATTCCATATTCTTCATGTTTTATGATTCCCACTTGTAGTTGTTGTAAGGTTCCCCCCCCCCAAAGATCTGGTGATCAGGAAGGCTCCGAGACAGCCACCTCAGTGAACTGAGTTCATCAAGAACAACCCCTGGAGCTGTAAAAGGCCCTGGGGTTTGTTTGCAGTTACAAGGGAGTATTGGCATTTAAAACCATATCTGGTATTTTGCCATTGTGAAAAAACCTGTTTCATTCCCGCAAGCACTGGAGGGGGAGGCAGGTCTGAACCCAGACGAGCGGGTGAAGCGGTGTTCGTCACTCCAAAGATGCCCTGGAAATCCACCCAGCCCGTCACCAGTGTCCCCAGCACAGCTCGGTGTGCGAGCACTGGGCAGGGTTCAGCACATGGCTTATGGGATGAGCAGCCAGGCAAAGCCTCGCTGCCTTCAGCCGGAGCTGCTTTCGCCCTGTTTGGGGAATTCTGAGCTCCCTGGCAGAGCCCTGGCACCCAGGATCGGGTGGGTGGTTCCCCTCCCGACAGCACCAGCCTTGGCTGCAGGAGGTCCAGAAGCCACCGAGGCTGAGAGGGGGCAGCGGGACCCCCAGCAGCACTGGGAAGGGAGGGGAAAACTGGACGCAGACTGTGGGGTCAGGCAGCTCCTCTTGAAGACTTGTGCTTTGGTGAAGGTGCAAGAGGATGAGTGAGAATAAAGCAGGTAAGAGTTACCTCCTCTGCAAGACATTGATGGTGTTTTTAGGGAGAGAAATGAGCTCCCAAAGAAAAGCTTTTAAGCCTCTAACCCTCTGACAGCAGCAAAGCTGAGCTAAGAACAGACTCGGTCCTGAATCAGGACCACAGTTGGAGTGACACTCCCATGCCTGTGATTTCAGGGAGAGCATGAGTGTGAATAAAACTTTAGAATCCCTCCATCCTGTGATTTGAGGAGCAGCACAAATGTCAGCAGCAATCAGTCGTAGCCAGTTACAAGGAGGAGTCTCAGATCAGCCCAACACTCGCACACAGAATGCAGCAGACGGGGTAGTTCACCTTGCATGTGCAACACCCAGAATCCTTCTCCGGCAGAGCAGAGGTGCCCTCAGCACGAAACAGCAACCAAAGAGCACTGCTCCAGAGGCAAAGAGAAAGTCCTACTCGGTGCATCCACTGGAAATAGGAGAGAGGTGTAAACTGCACCCTTGGAGGTGAGATGTTAGAGTTAAGCACTAAGGAAGTTATTGGGAAGCTTGTAACTTATCCGTTTCTGAAAGCTTTTGGGAAGGGCTCAGACTCATCCTTTCAGAGTGATGTAAGTGGAGCTGAGGCTGCCTGGGAGCAGGGCAGGGAATGCATGACCTCCTAAGGTCACTTCAAGTCCTATTTTCCATGATTACAGGGACATCTAATACTTGAAATGCTTTGTAATCGAAGTTGCCCCTCAGATGTTTCGGCGTCTCAAAGCAGAGCAGGAGGACTGTTTCAGTAGCGCAGCTGTGATCTTCCCAACGCATTCCAGAATTCCTGAAACACCAACTCCTCGAGTCAGGTCTGCTGCAGAGAAGAGCAGAGCAGAGCTTGCTCCCTGAGCACTGTCCGGACGAAGCAGGGCAGCCCCAACTCTCCTGATTAATTTTCAGGGAGACAAATGCTGCGGTCGGGCGAAACCTGAGCTAAAGCGTCCTCTGTCCCAAGCTGGGAGCCAGCTGAAGCTCACGAAGAGACTTTTATCAGTCAAGACCACAGATAAGGCTACAAGGGTAGCACTGGTGTGGCTGCGAGGGGCTGAAACTAAAGAGGAGTGAGGTTTGCATCATTATCAGATTCCCTGTTACCCTGGAAAAAGCATCTGCGGGCACGTGGCCCTTCTTTAGGTCAGCACTTCATCAGCCACCTCTGCACATCCCAGACCTAGACTGGCAGGCAGAGGTTCAGCATTTTAGGCATTGATCAGCAGGTAACATCCAGACAGAACGAAACGTCGACAGCACCCACTCGTCTTTGGAAAGCATTTCCACCTATCTGGGGGGTGGGGGTTTGTTTGAAAGATTGTGAGAAATTTGATCGTGATGCTGCTGCACAAACTGCATCACGAGCAGATGCCCTGAAATAACCATAACTGGGAACCCCGGGTCAACATTTAATGTTGCTGGATATTTATTTCACTCTATTAACTTTATATCCTATAGAGGCACTTAATGAGAGGAAAACAAATAGGTTGCACTTTGGAGAAACAAGATATCTTGAGTTGGCTGGGAGCGAGGTACCCAGAATACATATAATAAAGGCAGCAGGATAAACTATCCCACGTTATTGATTAGCAACTTGTGCTAAGAGTGCAAACTGGCTACTTGTAACTATTACACTGCATTGCTTGTTACAACGGGCACGATGCTCCCGCATGGGAGAAAAGCTGTTGGAGACCCTGGTGTGTTTGTGTGCTGCTAGAGAAAGGACCGAGCTGCGTGTTAAGTAGTTCCTGTGAAAGTAGTAATTACTCCCTAATAGCACCAAATAGCTTCCGAGCCTTTATCTTCACACAAAATAGGTGCGATGCTTTTTACTGGAGAGGAAGGTTGTGCTGGGGAGTTGTAGGACTGCAAGAGCTTGGCTCTACCAGCACCAGGGGAGGCTGGATGTGGTTCACTCTGCGCTCTACGGGTTCCTGGTGCAGGAATACAGGTAGCAGTTGGAACCAGCCTGAGTCTGATGCTCTGCCCCAGCAGCACTTCTCAGAAGAGCAGGAAAAAAAACCCACCAAATCCTGATGCTTTTTAGAAAGGAAGTGCAAAACGAATAATCTTTATGTGGAGACACCTCATCACAGTGGGTTTCTGGATGGGTTTGGGATGAGCTACACCAAGGGCACGGTGCCAGCACAGCAAAACCCTCTCCCGCACCCGAAACCACCGCCACATCAGTTTTGCCATTACTGCTGCAGTTCCATTAAGGGCTGTTTCTTGCTCAGCCCTGTCAACCAGAAATCCTACTCCTTTCCCACATAAATCCCTGATGTAGCTGAGCCAGCACAAACCTGGGAGGATACACAGACACACATGCAGACTCATCCCTCCTCCATCCAGGTGTGTGGGGTTGCTGCTCTGACCAGCTCTTCTCAGCTCCACAGGGAAGGAAAAACAAAACCCAAACCAACCCACCAAACAAGGCTGGCAGACCCGAGGGGAAGGTTGTAACTTTTATAACCTCCTGCAAAAGTTCAGGCTGCTCAGAGGGAACCAAGCTGGGGATGGGACCGTTCTCCTCAAGCCAGCGCAGTCAGTCACAGGGACTGCTCTGCTGCGGGAGCAGAGCTCAGCCACTGTGGGTTAGCCTGGTGCACACGTAATCATAGAACTCTCAGGGTTGGAAGGGACCTTAAAGATCATCCAGTTTCAATCCCTCTGCCATGGGCAGGGTCAAATCCTGCTCTGCTCCTTCAACAGCTTGAAGCTGGGTGTGACAGGGATCCTAAAGCAGCAGGTACACACCTGGTAGCAGCCCCTAAATGGGATTTGCATGCTAAAATGCACTGGGTCCATTTCTCTCAGGGGAAAGGAGGCAGGTCAGGCACCCCAGAGAACATCTTACCAGGCACAGAGTCACAGCGGAGCTGATGGGAAGTGGATTTACCCCTTGCACTCTGACGGCACAAGTAGCATCTGCAGAACATCTGCTCTCCTGGATCCAGCTGTGCAAGGGCAGCGTGAGGTGGTGGCCTCACTGACCCGTGTCCCCAGCAGCTGCAGAGCCACAGGGAAACACTTCATCACTCAGGACAGGAAAAGCCCAAATGGGTGCTCAGCTCCAGCTGCTGCCCCTCACCCTACATAGGTGGCTGCTGTGCCACCACCCTCCTCCTCGTTATCCAATGCAGCCTCACCATTTCCTACTAGTTTTCCACACTCCAGCCCGAGTTTTCTTCTCTTAGCATGAGAAGGGAGGGGGACAGATGCTGTTTTCAATAGCTAAGGCTTGCAGACCACACTTGGGATGCCCAGAGGTGACACCGACAAAAATACCCTTGATGGAAGCTGTTGATTTCAGTTAAGTTGTTCCTCGTGTGAGAAAGAGAAGGAGCAAATTGGATCCCTCTAAGGTGGCCCTTAGACTTGGCAAAAGACAAGATGGAAACTGAGGCAGTTTCCCTCCCCATGGAGAGGGGTGTTCTGTGGCATTAAGGATTTAGACCAATGCCAGCTACATTATGCCCACAATCCACGTTCGTTCTTGGTTTCGTGATACAGCGATGCTTAATTGCCATTAATGTAAACATATTTTAAAAGGTTATTTTCCTGCTCTGCAGGTCAATGGATCTAATGAAGCAGTTCTAAGTGGGTTTGAATTGCTTTGATTAGGTGCTTGATTTCCTGTTTACCTCATGGAAGTGGGTTTGTCCCGCACAGTTAATGTGTATAAAAGCCCTGAAGGATCTGCTGGGCAGCAGAAGGAGCTGAAACCCTCCAGGCAGCTTCAGAGGAGAAAGGTAAGAAGCTCTATGTCTCTCTTTTTAACTTACTTAACTTTTTTTTTTCGCCTGTAAGATAACAGTGGGAGTAAACACTGTTTGAGAGTGTCAGGCAGTAGCCGGAGCAGAGCAGGAACAGCCTGTGCCTTTGGCTGAGGTTTTTCTCTAAGTGGTACAAAACTGGCTGTTTTCTCAGTAGCTTTGAGAGGCAAGCCCTGCAACAGCTCCCACATCGGGTTATTTCAGAGGAGGGTTCAGGACGTGGCAACTATCTGCACCCGTGCAGGGGAACAAAGAGAAATTGGTTCTTAGCTGTTTTTTAGGACCTCCCAACTACAAATAAACCGGGGGTAATGCTTTTTTCCAAGGCAGACAGTGGTGCACGAGGGGACTGGAAGAACTTCATGGTACAAAGATCCTACCAGTCGCTCCTCTGTTGGTGAAGAAGTTCGACCATAGGATCAAAACAGCACAGGTATCACAGCAAACTCCGAGCCAGGCAGGGTTAGTAGAGCTCAGGAACTCCAGCTCAGTGTCACCCAAGCAAAGGGCTCTTGTCTTAATTCAGAAATGGTTTTTCAGCAATCTCTGAAAACATAAACTTCTTTTCCTCCCTGTTTGGGTAAATTCTGCAGAGCGTTGCTGCCCTTTCTTAAAATTAAGGCTGCAATGCCTTTCCTCTCCTATCATCCCAAATACTGACCCTAAGCAGAATGATGTTCTTGCAGAATTTGGCTGTTTCCAGATCCACCAGCGTACCCACAGTGATGTCACCAGTATATGAAACAAAAAGAAAAAAAAAAAGGGGGAAAATCTCCATTATTTAATAATGATTTTTTTTCCCCCGTTCTCACTTGAAATACTCTTCAGCTCTTTGTATAATGAAATTTACCTCTGCTGTTAACATACTCCGTAATTATTTGTCTTTTATCGCTTTAGCTTTAAGTATTGTAGGGATTTTTGCCAGGGTTCAGGACATTACATCTTTGCTTTCAAGAGCATCCCTCAGAGCTCGATGCATCTGAGATAATGTGATGCATTTAGTGGTTTTCTCACTTAATAGGAAGGTAACTTTTTTTTTTTAATTTGTCAAAGATGCCACAATTTTCCAGAAATAAAAATTCCCACAATTACGAACGAGATCCAAACTTGCAACTTCTCCCTCTCTCCAAAACAATAACTGGGCTGTTGTAACGAGCTCAAATAACTACTCAGAGGGGTAAAGTTCTGTCAGTGTATGAATAAATTTTTGAAGGATGGGATATCCGAGTCCCGATCTAGACCTTTTCTTTTGGTTGCTGTGTTATTCCCCTTACAGCATCTCCCCATTGCAACGCCCCTTCCAGAAACAGCTGTAACAAAGAGTGAGCTGAGGGACAACAAAATATATCTGTGAGCCACGAGCAAACCCGAATTCGTACGGAGTTTGCAGAGCTGGAATAGTAATTAAAAGAGCTCAAATGTCCAAGGGCTATTGAGCCGAGCTGTGGACGTGAGGACTAGGAACAGCTTGAAACTAATAAATCTTGGAATCTGATCCTGTCAGTGTCGATGGGGATATTTTTCATAACTGATGCTCGCTGACTGGGGCTCCAGTCCCTCCACGAGGCACTATCCAGCCTGATGGAGAAGGTCCCAGAAATTAGATCAGGCTCCTAAATCCCGCGGCAGCGCGGCGAGGGATAAGCTGGATGCCACCGCGGCTGAATTGCCCGATCCCAACGTCTGTTCCCGGTCACATACTCCAGATTGAATCGACCCTTAAAGCACAATGAGGTACCCACAGGGTCAGCTTGTAAACACGGGGGAAGACAAAGCCCTCGCCTCCAGGAATGCGCGACCCACAATGAATTTGATGGTTACAATAAAAGTATAGGGGACCGACGTTAAAAGGCACCGCGGTGGGAAAGAGCGTTGGCATTGAGAAAGTAATTTAACGGGGAGCGGCAGAAGAGGGCTTTGTAGGATGGAGAAGGCTGCTTGAAGCACGAGGGCTGGAGAAACACATTTACAAGCTCAGGCACGTGCCCAGCTGCTGCACGTCCCTCTGGGTTCACTGTCCTCTCACTTTTGTGTCCCATGTGTTACAGGGGCTGGCTATCCGGATTGCCCTCTGCTTTTGAACAGAGAAACCGGCCAAGAAAATGATGTCTTTCAAAGTTCTCTCTCTGCTCCTCGCTTCTCTGGGCTTTGTTTTGATGGAAGAGAATGTCTCGGGGTAAGTGTTTTGGAAAGCTCGCAGTGTATTTTGAGCCTTTTCCAGCTCCCCACTGGAGGCACATGGACTCTTTCCATTGGCATCTTGGTAAGTAGGTGAGAACAGGAGTCCTGAGGTAGATCTCCGATAACAGACAGCCATGAGTACAGAGATGAGCAAATGATAAGAGAGATATCGAACTAAAGCCCTGAGCCTTTGAGCCAGAGCCAGGAACTCCCAAGTTTTCCCTACAAACTCCATGGCTCTGGGTTAGGAGGAACAAGCTGGAAGTCAACCAGGAAGAGAGGGTGGCTGGCTGAGAACTAGAAACAAGATGTAATCATCTAACATGCACGAGGCTGGGGGGCATCTGGTGTTTGGATGCTACCAGTTACACCAAGCAGGTACATAATAAAGACTTCCCCTCTTTTTCCCTGACTCCTGCTACAAAATTTCCAGCTACCACCTGAGAAGATCCAAAAGAATCCTTATTAGAGCAGCAGGAGTTGCTGCAATCCCAGTTTAGTAGAACAAAAAAAAGAAAAGGATCAGCCTTGAAATCCTTTGCTAAGTTAGTTAGTGCCACCAACTGCGTCTACACTGTCAGACCAGCACTGGTCTCAGGATCAGCCCTGTCTCCCCAGCCCTGAGGAAAAGGCTTCCTTAGCTCTAGGTGTGCAGCTCACTGGAGGAGGGAGCCTGAGCACGCTTGGTGCCTCAGCTCAGAGCCAAAGTCCACGTGAGTCAGGCTACAGCAGGGAAAACCGCACCGCTCCAGACTACCGGCCAATATCCCAAGCTCATCTCCTCCCGAGCTGTCAAATCTTGAGCTGCAACTGTGTTGGCAGCCAGCAAAACGGCCGAGGAGCGCGTCAGATCCTTCTCGGGGCAGGAACAGTCACCTGTGAAGGATGGGATATCTGAGGTTTAAAAGAGGTTTGAAAGTGCCCCCCCTAGACCTCGCAGAAAGCGGGGACCGCGTGGGCCTTTGGCGCGACCCGAGCGGAACACGGGCGACGAGTGCCCGCGGGTCTCGCTCTCTCTCTGTGCTCCAGCGTAAGCCTCAGGACTCCCAGTGCCAGACCAGTGCAAAGACGCTACTCTGAGGCCACCCTGGCAAGCGATTACAGCCGCACAATGGATAACATGCTGAAGAAGAACTTTGTGGAGTGGTTGCTAGCCAGGCGGGAGAAGAAAAGCGAGTAAGTGTGCAGAGTTTCAATGCTCCTACCATCCAAACTTAAAGCTGTCGTCAGTCGACTGATGGCTCCAGAAGAATGTAGAGTCGAGGATGTTTTTCTTGGACGGCAACGGTGATTCTCTGGGGAGTTGGGTTTCTGGGTTTTTGGTTGGGTTTTTTTTTTTTTTTTTCCTTTTATTTTTTTCCTAAGACCTAGAACTGTTTCTGGTCTGTCGGCGCACAGAACGACTCTCCTCTCCCAGTCCAAGACCGCCTCCTCCCCTGGCTGCTGGTGGATGGAGAGGGAGGGAGCTGGGGGCTGTGGAAAAGCAGCATTCGGGCCCCATCTTGTGGCATCTCGGGCTGATATCGTCCCGTTTCGCCTTCCCAGCGACATCATCGAGCCGTACAAGAGGGAGGCTGAGCCCCAAGTACCAGCTGCCAGCGGACAAAGATTGGAGCCGGGCGCCCAGGAAACCCAAGGGTTCTTCGACTGGCTTCTTAAAGCCAAGAAAAATCAGAGGTAAGAGGGGAGAACAGAAAGTCTGGTCGCAGAGAGGGATGAGGTCCCCAAGTATTTAATTTCTGAAGGAATGTTTTGGGGTGGGTATCGATGGTAAGAGCATCACATCGGGTACCAAGGGGACTTGGGATTTCAAAAGGAAACTGCGCGTGTTGCAATTCTGCCTCACAAGGGAAAGAGCAACGACCCCAAACGTGAGCCTCCCTACTTTTGACATCTCTGACAAAATCCAAATTGGAAAAAAAAAGCAGGGCTGATTTGGGGGGGCTTCTCTCGTTTTGCAAGTGTCAGCACAGCCTCATCAAACCCCACCGCTTGATAAAGGTCAGAGCCCAGATTTTTGACAGGGCTGACGCGAGTCCGCTCCTCTGACATCCCAACATCCCCGCGAAGGGAGAAGTCAAAACGAAGCGCTTTGACCTAATCAAAACAAAACCCTCTCGAAAGAAAACTCTCCGGTGAAAATGAGACGAAATGGATACATGCCTGCAAAACGTTTTGATTGGATCAAATCAACCCCCACGGGGAATAACAGAGTCCCACTCGCTCGCGCTTCACACGCTCGGCATGTTGAGCCAGAAAAAGAGGGAAAAGAAAAGAAACAAAATGTTTCTTTTCTCCTATCTGCTACAAGCTCCTACTATAAAAAGCCTCTCACCTAGAAAACCCCGCAGGAGAGATGCTGCCTGACCCAGGAGGAATCTCCCGGGTTGTTTCTGCTCCGAGCATCCCCAGTAAAGGGCACGGATTAAATATTTTTAAGTTTTAATCATCTTAAAATCGTGCTGGTGACGGTGGCGATATCGGAGCAGGTACCTCTGGGCAAGGTAGGGGAGCCCAGATGGGCCGTGCTGCTGCAGCAGCTCGTGCCATCCTTCCCCAAACCATCTGGCCGGGGGGACGTTGGTGGATCATCAGAGCTGCTTGGCTTTGTGCTGCGTCAGCACATCCACAGCCTGTCGATAGCCAGCCTCACCTCCCCCCCCCTTGCTCTTGGCTCATGTCACAAACGTTCATTAAAAAAAAAAAAGGCAAATTAGACTCACGAGCCCAAAGAGAAATCCGTTCTCGGGCGCTTTCTAGGTTTAAAAAGAAACCCCAAACACCAACAAGTGAACGAGGGGCACTTTTCCTTTCTTTAACGTGATGGGGGTTGTACAAAACCTAACAGGTTGCTGCTGCTTAGTCCTAAAATGGTGGCACGAGGGGGAAAAAAGCACTTACCGCACACAGCCCACATCCTTCAGGAGCAATCCTGGTGTCTTCTGGCAATAAAAAAATAATAAGGGAATTTCTAACTACAGGGAGTCATGGGACAGTCACCCAGAACAAGAATCTGGGGGGGATTTGTTGTTTTTTACAGGCCCTGCTGGAAAACGCCTTTGGAACCCGGGGGGTGGGGCCGGACCGGGGGGGGGGGGGAAATGAGCACGGTTAGGGTCCACAGGACGG
>WUAM01000389.1:3815629-3826963 GCA_024336885.1 Actenoides hombroni | reverse complement strand
TTCTGTCCCTAATTACCTGAGAGAAGAGACCAGCACCAGCCTCTCTACAATGTCCTTTCAGGTAGTTGTAGAGAGTGCTGAGGTCTCCCCTCAGCCTCCTCTTCCTCAAACTAAACAGACCCAGCTCCTTCAAACTGCCCTCGTATGATCTATAGTGATACCAGCTCCTTGTTTTCTCTTGCCTAAATTGTCTCCTTGCTGAGAAAAACTAAACCTCCTTTGTTCTGCCCACTTCCAATGATGTGTTTTGGAAGCAATTCCAGGAAATATCTCTGCCTCGGAGGCTTTCAGGTCTCGCTCTATGGGACTATTGCTTCCTTCTGATCATTCACTGTAGCAGGTTTATTATTTTTCACTCCATCATATTTTGCATGCGCGCAGGTTTCGGTGGCATTTATTAGTAGTATGTTTTTAGAACAACGTCTGGCTCGTGAGTTATATCAATAACAGCTGGGCAAAGTAAGATGATCATGAGCTATAATTATTATATACAGCAATACTGTCAATGGAAGGCTCTGAGAAATTACCTAGGCTGGAGGATATCTGTAGTTTCAATAGTGCATAATCCCTTTGCAACAATACAATTATGCAAAATGAGATTAAAGGGTTTATCTGCATGTGAAAATTGCATCAGTTTCCATTCGTATTGCTCTTCAGCCGCAGTAGATAATATTTGTCCTCTGATAGCTTCAAGAGCTAGTGGCACATCAAACCTTCCATTTTTCCCTCATACCTGAAAAGAAATGGTAGATCAAGGGCATTTTGGTCCCTTTGGGTTGAGTTCGAGAGCCCCTTCTTTGACAGCTGGTCTGTCAAGGCAAAGCTGCTGATGGTCAGTCCTCTTCCATCCCACAAATGACCATGAGTTGATTCAGTTTTAACACAGTCCTATCAGAACCATAAGCTGTTGCCATCCAGCAGAAGCCATGTGGAGAGCTACAGGATTGGGGCAGGGCTCTCAGGATAGACCCATGTAGAAAAAGGAAATGTGAGTGTAGCAGCAGAAGACAGACCCACCATACCCACCCCAGCTTTAGTACAAGTAACAATAGCAGCAAAACCAGGGAAACAGAGGCTTAACGCTGGTCAGGAGCCAAAACATTTGCTCAGCATCTTTCAAGGGCCTGTAATTCCAGCTACCAGCCCGTGTAGGAAGGTGCAAGTCTCTGCTTGTGTGTACGGAGGAGCTGCGCTGTTCCCAAGGCACATCCCCTCTGCTGGGAACATGTGATTGGGATTTAATTAGTTCCAGTGCACATGGGATGGCTTCTTTCATTGCAACATGTATCTGAAGATTTATATTCTAGCAGAGACAGGGAGGGATGTAGCTTATGGAGTGCTCTGACTTCTTTCTGCTGAAACTACTCTGGATTTCCTTCTCTTTAGAAAGGACACCAGCCCTTATGGTCTGAGGAAAACGTCTTCTCGACAAGCAGTAAAAAAAGGAGGAGCTCAAGCGAAGAGATGATTAAAGTAAGGCAGCCATGAGGAAATAATATTTACTTCTTAATCTCTTTTCTTAAGCAACAACCGATAGTGTTTCTGCCACGTGTTCAGTAATGAATGGAAAATATGAAGCCAATGATGGCAATGTCACACCCCCTGCTTTTAACAGTTGGGGCCTGGGTGCAGAAATACATGATTACATTAAATCTCATGGGTGGTAACATTGCTCACAACCACCGAGGACCAGCAAGCAGCATTTATTGGCCCTGGCATTCATAAAAATGATCCGGCACTGCCTGATGTCTTGCGGTACGTGACTAGTCAGCAGGAGAAGTTGTACATAATGACAGTGGAAAGGCAACATTAATCGTGAACCATCTGTCAGACGGGTGCTTGGGAAGGGCTCTGATGTGGTGTACGGGCTACACAAGGAGGGAGAACCCAGCTCTGCCCCTCCTGCTCATGAATATAAAATGATGTGGGCACAGGTACTGAAAAATTTGTATTATCTTGGCAATGGGAAGAGAATGACTGGTCAGTTAGAGTCTCCTGCTGTGGGGGGGGGGTGTGCAGGTGTATGCACGTGGTATCCCTCTTTTGCTCTAAAGAAACTGGTCTGGACAATGTCAGAAGGACATTTGTTAAAGGCAATGATTGAAAGTGGTTTTTGAAGGACTTTCTAGTGTAGCAGTGAAGAGCTCTGGCTTTTTGTATCTTTTTTTTTCCCCCCGATATTTTGCTTTGGAAATCTGAGTTATCCCCAACTGCATTGATCAGCAACAAGGATTGGACTGAAATGAGAAAGAAAAATACAATCTGAGACCAGCAAAATGCTCAAGAGAGGTCCCTCGGGGAGGCTGTGGGATGCCAGTGGTAGGGAGCATCTCAGGGGTGTGCCTGGAGCTGATGGTATCAAACCTACAACTCCTTTGGAAATTCTGGCACTGGGTGTTTCAACATTTAGATTTTTATCAATACCGAGCAAATTAAAAAAAAAACAAACCAAAAACAAGATTCTGAAAATGGAGAATTTTTGATGATCCGTAGAGAACTCCCAACAGTGAATAAACACCTGGCAGGAAGACAAACCAGTGTGTGTGGGTAAGAGAAATGTGCCTCTCAGTGGTAACAAGGAAAACTAACAGTGCTGACAGAAATAAATGGTCGAAAAATAGTCTTGTTAGCTTATAGCTTTCCTAACACCGTGCGTGTATGTTTATTTATTTTTTTATTTATGAATGTGCTGTAATCTGTTTAATATTTTACATCCTCTTTGTTTGATAATTAAGAAAGAAAACCGATTCTCCTTGCTGGAGGACAAGAAGCCGTAGAGATTGCCTGGAAATTAAGCTGTGAAAAGGTATAAATCGAGTTGGGAAAGGTTGCTGAAAAATGCGTGACTTCATTTCCATCAACGGTTCATGAGGACGCGAATGATTCAACGGGGGAAGTTTCGAGTTTTTCCAAGTAGACCCAAAGGTCTGTCCCCTGTTCACACCCAGGATCTCAAAGATCCTCTGACCTCACGGGGTAGATTTGCCGGGAAGAACGAGAAGAGAAGAAAATGAAACCGAAATAAACCACAATTGAGCCGTGGAGGTGGTTTCCAGATGAGTGGTTCAAAAAAAAAACCACACCACTCCTTAAATTAACGACTATATTGGCACCTTTTGGGGCACCTTCAGTTTTGGTTCATTTGTAATAATCCAGATAATTAACGTAAAACAAAGCAGCTGCTTTCGTGGCTGGGAACTCGATCCCTTTGTCATCCCAGGAGGGAGGAGAGGAGTTGGTTGTTTCGGGCACCGGCAGAGCAGCCACTGCTGCGGGCACCTTCCTGTCTCCCAGCACATCCTCCCTCCCTGGGAGGGGGGAGTTGGGGGGCGACTGCACCCCCCCAAAGCCCAGCGGGGGCTACCAGAGCCCGGGAGGAGCCTCAAAGTAGGTAACACCAAAGCGGGAAAGGAAAACTCAATCGTTTACCCAGGACAGCTAAAACCCAGGTAACGCTGGAATATTACAGAGAGGGAGGGAGGAAGGAAAAACCTCTTCCCGTTTGAGGGGAATTAGGATAATTCGGACAAAACAGGGACTAAGTGAAAGAAAAAAAGATTTTTATTTTTTTTTTAAAGGTAAAAAATAAACCCAAACTTACCTGGTTTTATAGTTATTTCCCTGTATTGCAGTGTTACCTCAGCACTTTGTTCTCAGGGTTGTGGGGTGGGGTTTTTTTTTTGTTGGGCGGTTGTTTGGAGGTGTTTTGCATACTAATTAAACAAGGGAAGGAACAGAAAGAAACTTTTCGCGTTAACTGCAACAGAGCAAAGTGTGTATTTGAGACTTTAAGACCACGGTGCTTTGAGAGCCCGCAATCCTGCCCTGCTCTCACCGCGTCTTTCCGCACGCTCCTTTGTATGCGGGTGCAGGTATTAAATAAAGAGACCGTCGGGGTGATATTTTGTTCGTGATTATTACGATAAAACATATCATGCATTAATACGATAATATTTATCAATACATTTATTGCTGTATCCATATTAAGAGTGCTAAATGATTGATGTTAATATTGATTCGCATCCTTATGAATAGAATGTATTGATGAGCACTTCGGTGACTTAAACCTCTCAGGAAAGGTTTCAAAGGGATATCGGATCTTGATTATAATTGGAGGGTCTTAATTACTACATCTCCACGGGGCAGAGTGAAAGGCAGCGAGTTTTCCCCCCCTGGGAAGCTCCAAGCTTTGCTCCGTGTCGCGAGCACCGGCAAGTGCAGGGAGAGGAATCCGGGTGGGGAACGGACTCGGGGGTCTCTGGGTCCGTGTGAGTCGATCCGGTACCGACTCAAAAAAAAGGTATTAGGTGAAAAAACACAAACCAAAACCTATGGAGATCTGGCCTTGGGAATCGTTGCGGCTGGTTTGCAACACAACTCGACTGAGGTGTGATTCTGCACCGCAGCAGCGAAGGGAAAATACAAGGATTTCCTTACTTTATTTTCTTTATTTATTCTTTTTTTTTTTTTTTAGGGAAAACGAGTGAAAAAGACTCGGGGCATTGATGCTCATGTAGACCTGAGGTGTGAGCCGTGCGATGTCCTTGCTGCTCTGCCGTGGTCCTTGTTTAGTAGGAGGACGTTAAGAGCAGGGAATATTAAAGCCTTTGTCCCGCTCGAGGCAGTGGGGATGTGGATCCCCGCTCCTCGACCGACTCGATTCAGGAGCTGGATTTTTTTTTTTCTCAGGCATGTAGACAGGGACAGGCACTTTTTTTTTTTCCTTTAACTGCAACTGCGGTCAACTTTTCAGACGTGAATCCTTCAGTCCTAAAGCAGTTCTTTGTGCCTCGACAAAAACTGCTCCTTCTACCATCCCGCCCCGACCTCCTGGTCCAGCTCCCCACGGTGTGTGAGGAAACCTGTGGGGTTTAGAACCATGTAAACGGCCTGAGCTGCCCGAGAAATCCCCGCTCACCCCCAAAGCCCATGGGTCTGGGGAGAGGAGCCCAAAACCTCCCTCCGAAGGTGGAAAAAATGGCAGGAAAAGCGGCTGCAAACGTCGGACTGGGATAAAGTGGTCTCCCTGCGGTTCGCCCTTTGGAAAAGACTGGAATTATGTTTCTGCAAAGCAGAATACAAAGCATCCGACCCTGTCCTTCTCGTAAACCAACAATCCCGCCATTGTATTCACGCGTGGGATTTAATGTAGTCTGCCACTTCTTGTAAACAAACAATTCACTCGCCCATCGACTAAGACTTTTTTTTTTCTACCATTCTGGCAAGCAACGTTTGAGCTTTTAATTGATTCACAGCAACGCTTTTTTATGTCCCAAACCAAATTAATTCGGTATCAGCTGGCTGGTCCTAATAACCGGGAACGTGTCGCAGGGAAGCTCGGAAGGCAGCGCTGAAAATGCCAGAAAATACCTAGATTTTTTTTTATGGGTTTCCATTTAAGGCTAAAAAACTGTTTAGGTCCCCAGAGCTCCCGGACCCTCGGAGCCCCGGGAACTCCCCGAATCCCGGCTGCAGCCCGGGAAGGGAAGTGAGAGGCATCTGTGTGTCTCCTCCCGGCCACCTTCTTCCTTCCCTGTGATTCTGCGATTCCCTGCCTCACATCGCCTTCCTCCCCACCTTGCTCCTCCCTGCCGTCCCGGGCTGCCTGCCCAGTCTGATTTACCAGGGGGCTTTACACCTCCCCAGTGGTGTGAGCGGAGGAGGCAAAGGAAACCAGGGCAGCATCACAGAAGAGCTGCTCTGCAGACCCAGGTTGGCCTCAGACTGTTTCCAGCGATGCCCATCTCGTGTTATTCTTTCAGCCCTTCCTTACCACTATTCCCATGCCATGCTGGGATCTCAAACTGGACTCCGGGGCTGATGGGGGGGACAGGAAGGAGACCCTGCTCTCAACCCTTGAATTAGTGAGTAAGTCGAAATGTGTAACCGCATTAAAATCCACCAGGACTCCTGTCTTTCCCTCTCCCCCACAATGCAGCAGCTCAGAATTCACTGGAGATCTAAACTGGTCCAAGCGTGCTGCTCAGTGCCTTTCCATGCTGCATCCATCTGTCCTCACTGGGAGTCACCCTACACCAGAGTGGAGTGGGCAGGGAAGGCAGGAGAGACCTCCCCAGACCTGGTCTGGTGATGGCAATGGCAGTGCTGAGGGCAATGCGCAGACCATCTCCCAGCAGTTGTAGTAATCTATTGGCGATTTACTAGTCATAAAGTCTCCCATCACTACTTGCTATGGTCTCTGCTTTGCCTGGACAATGCTGAGCCCAGCCCTGTGCCTGTAGAGAACCCCTTTTAGGCATCATTGATCCACCACCAGCTTCAGAAAGGCAGAAGAAGCCTGAATGATATGCTTGACCACTACAGGTGAGAAACACACAACATTCAGCTGGAAAAGCAGCAGTTCTGTGCCTCAGACACCTCTGTGGGATGTTTCCACAGCGTGGCTGCCCTGAGGAGGTTCAAAGCCCCAATATTTTCCCTGTTCTGAAGAAGAATCTCAAAGGCCTGGGGAGGTTTTGCCATGAATAGCAGGAGGCATCATTCCCATTGCAATGGTCACTGCAGACCTGGGGACTTCAGTCACCATCCTGCTGGCCTGAGCATCTCTGTGCCCGGTCTGGGACTAGGAACAACCATTGCTCATCTTGCCCTGATTTATGAGCCATCCTACTGAGGTTAGTGAGACTTCCCTGAGCACAGGACATGAATCACAGCCAACATGTGAATTAGGGCCTGGTCCTGAGTGGAAATGGCCATATCAGTGACTCTGTCCAAAAGACAAAGGCCTCATATTTGAATATCTACTCTAGGGAGAACTCTCTGATCTACCAGAGAGACCAGAAAAGAGAGCAACAACCCATCAAGGCCAGCAGAGCTGTGGTGGAGCAGAGGCACGGTCCACCTTACAGATTTGTCTGTAAGTTTATGCTGTGAGGGAAGGGGATTTCTCTGGTTCCCACCTCCAGGCTGCCCCATGTCCAGCAGTGACATACCTGGTATGGGACAGCTGTGCTTGCCCTGGATGGGTATGATCAGATTCACCTCCTGCAGGGCACGTTTTTGAGACCAGTCCTGAAAATCCTCCTGATTCCACATAAATTATAGCTCATCTCCAAGCCCTCCATGCCTGTGGTCAAGTGATGCCCCCATGCAGGCTGCCTGCGGGACCACCAGCAGCAGAAGGAGCCGTGGGGAAGAGCAGAGGATCCTGTCAGCTCCTACCAAATTAAACATCAGAAGCAGGGCTTAAAAGCCAAGCACAAAGCAACTCCCCTCTTCTCCCATGACAGCTGAAAGAAATTTCTTCAGCTGCGCAGGAGCTTGGGGAACACAGGGTGAGTCCCTGGTGCATGCAGTGATGGACGCACGCTGCCAGGCTGGGTGCCGGTAGGGAAACGGGCTGCTCCAACTGGGAGGGATGGATGGGATGGGGATGTGCAGACACGATGCACGTATAGGGGTGTGTGGAGGGGGTGTGCAGAGATGCATATTTTGCTGCCTTTAAAGAAAGAGCATTTGAAGAGCTGGATTGTACATTGAGCCAACACAAACAGGGACATCCCGCTGTATTTCTGTGGTTGTTTCCAGGTCGAGGGTGTGTAAACATCTCTGTCTGGAGTAGACAGAGAGACAAAACAGAAAATTATTATACAATACATTTGTATTTTCTTTCTCCACTCCCAGGGAGAAACATTTGTTTCACAAGCTGTGCCCAGGCCACATCCCCTCCAGGCTTCTGCTCTGTGGGTAAAGCCATCATGGACCCCCACCACTCTTCTTCCCCTCCCAGAGGCAGGAGCAGGGTCAGGGTTGGTCCCCTCTAAGGTTCTGGTCTCCCCGAACAAGGAGCTCAGGCTGGGGTAGGATGCAGGAGGTGGGAAGGGGGCTTGTAGAGGAGCACTTTCTGAGGGTGCGGGTGGGTTTGAGGCTGGGAATGGGGGGTCCTGGTAGCTGCGACCTTCAGGGAGCAGCCATGGTATCTCGTTTTCCATTTTGGTGAACAGGAGGGGAAAATCAAACTGGAGGTTTCAGATTGGACAGCCCAGGAGCAACACACCAGTGATCTGAGGTGGAGCTCAGCCCTCCCAGTTTATCATAAAGAAACTAAACGGCAAGGAAAGAGCCTCCAGTAGAGCCTGGGGAGAGGAAAGGAAACCTGGGAGGCAAAAGAATGATGAGAACCGGGTTAAAAAATACACCATGAGTTTGAAATCATCCCACATTTCACCCCCAAAAGGGGTGTGGGTGAGTGTGTGTGTGTCAGAAGTGCACTGCAGTGATTGCGGCGCCAGAGCTTCAGTGCAGAGTGGGGATAAAAAGAGCAAAGAGAAGCCAGGCCATGCTCTCTGTTCCCATGCCAGCTGATTTGTTCAAAGGATCCACGAGAAATGTGCTATAAAGTCCAGATTCTGGCCTTCCAGGCTCAGGGAGACAAATATTCACACCTACATCCCCGGGCTTCCGGGGATGCCTGTGGGGTGGGAAAGGAGGGGCCAGCGGTGAAGGGAGAAAAAAAGAAATAAAAGATCAAAATGTTTGCCTTTATTTGATTTTTTTTCTTCCCAGAAATATTGCCAAAATCAGAAACCAAAGAGCTGGGCTCCCTTCCAGACCAAGAGTTCAATTTTCCAACAATTGATTATTTCCAAACGTTAAGTCTTTAAGTAGTTCCAATTTTTTTTTTCCCCTCTTCAAGCTTCTTTGGGCTTTGGGTTGGTTTTGAGGATTTTTTTCCCTTGTATTTTGTAACGACGGCCTCAAATTCAATTGTTTAAAAAAAATCACAGACTGTTAAAAAGTTATTCCCAAGCTTTTTCAGATGCCAGATGGCATACATATTAAATGGATCCTATCGAGAATATAATAAAATAATATTTGCAAACTGATAAGTGCATTTGGTAATTTTAAGCCCGATCACAGAGAGGAGAGAGGAACTAGTAAAGGAAAACCTTTTTTTTTTCTTTTTTTTTTCCCCTTGAAAATCACCCCGTTCCCTTTGCTTTATTGTGACCTTAAATATTACACTGAAATTTTCTCCGTGAAGTTGTCAAAGAACGGAAAGCTTCATATCACTTTGAAAGCCACTTTTTAAACTATTTGCACGGCAAAAGCCTGCTCGACGATTTCTGAGCGTGTTCTAAAGAAGATGAACCGAAGGGAAATGAGATCTTGAAAGCACGAGGTACGCTGCGATTTCGGAAACCGGTAATGCCTCTAAATAAATTAGCCGAAGAGCAGAGGTTTTGGCGGTGAAAAAGGTGAATTCTTCCCCGACGCTGCTCCTGCCGGGGCAGTACCCGCGGGAGGTGGAGGGGCGGCTGCTGGGGCAGGGCTCGCCGGCTGCCACCCCCTCCGAACCGGGCTGGCCCGGGAGTAAACCGGGATAAAATCAGATTTCCATAACTCGGCGGGTCCGTACCCCCGTTTAGGGGGGTGTCTGTGTGTGCAAGGCTGGCTGGTGGATCCCACTCCTGCTTTTTTTTCTCCCTCCTTGGATCAAAACAGAACAACAACAACAAAAAAAGGCAACAACAACGACAACAAAAACCCCACCGACAATGAAAATAAAAGGAAATCAAGTGACACAAACTACCCGGAAAGTCTGCAGCAAGTCGCTCTGTCCGCGGATCCCGCTCCAGCCTCAACCCGAGACATCTCGGGAGCTTCTCCCTTGCGAACCCGCAGCGGGGACCGAGCTCTGCCCGTGACCGTGGGGCTTCCGTGGGGTGCGGCGGGGCCGGGACATCCCCGACGGCCGTCACAGCGAAGTTCCAGAAGTCAACAGGCTCTTAACTTTCAACTTGGCCTTGACCTCCGGATTAAGCCCGACCTTTCTGTGAAGGAAGCAGCGTGAGACGCGGGGGAGCTGCGGCCCCGTCGGCAAACACTCGCCCGCCCGTCGCGGCTGCTTTGCCCCAGCGCCCCTGGTATGGGCTGGTTCAAAGCAAATGGGGAGAGAGTATGAGCGAGGGAGAAAGAAAAAAGGCATCAAAGAAGGAGTGCAGTCGTTAAACTACGGAAAGGGAAGAAAGAAGCTTTGAAATCGGAAAGGTGAAGGCTAAAAACACTGAGAAATTTTTTTTATTTTATTTTATTTTTCTCTCCAGAAAGAAGAAAATCATCAGTTTCGGTGAGACTCGGGGATTTTTAGCGGACGAAAAGGGCCGAGGAGTGAAGCTGCAGCTTCGCGATGCTGTTTCTTTCTTTCCCTGGGCGAGAGGCCGGGGTGCGGGAGCGGATCTGGACGAGGCATCCCGGGGCGAAGCCCCCGCGCATGTAGGAGCTGGAAGGAGCTGGAAGGAGCCGTATTCTGCAGGGGGACGACGAGCTGCCCCCAGGAGTGAAACGGGGCTTTTCCCCTCCTGAGCGAGCTTTGCAATCATCACTTCTAACCCCTATTTTCTATCGGGATTTCTGTCCCTATGTGTCAAACCTCCTCACGGCTCCTCAGCTTGAGCTCATACGTTGCTTTGGTGGCCCAAAGTCGTGGTAGAAGGAAAATTTTTGTTGCGATTTGATACGCATAAGGCAGAAATCTCTCGATTTCTTTGCGCGAATGAAACAACACACGAGCTCAAGCTGCCTTTGGGGGAATTTCGGCAAAGCTTTCTCTCAAACAACGCCTTTGGGGGAAAAGCAGAGCGAAAAAGGAACGAAAAACGCGTCTGTGTGTTTGCACCATGTGTACAGACGATTAAAAATGCGTGTACCTGAAAAATTTATTAGCATCCACATAGGCACAGGCTTCAACGTACCCCAAATTTTCCCGGATAGATGTAAAACCTCATCTCTACATCCATCTATCTTTTCCCCCTTTTGCCTGTCTCTCCACCTGCCCGGTTCTCCTGAACCCAAAAGGGACTCTCAGTATTATTTTCCCACCTCTGTTTTCCAAACTTTTTCCCTTTGAGATGCTGGGATCCACATTGACTTGCAGACCCGGGCTCACGCCAGCACCCTGCGTGGCAATAGCTGTGTGCAAACACACTGTTCCCCTCTCCTCCTTGCAGTTATTTTTGGGGGTACAGAGGACCCCTTTCCCCTCTCTCCTTGTTTTTAGGGCCATGCCTCGTCCCTCTCCCCAGGGATACAGGTTTCAGCCTTTAGCAGCTGAAAGTGTTCGTGGGATAAACTTCTGGGAGCAGGGACAGAGGTTGACGCCGGGGAGCAGGAGAGGCCCCGTCCCCGTGGGTTCATTGCTGCCACTGTCCCACGGCTGCCTGCATGGGCCAAGGGGGTCTCCGGGTCTTTTTGAGTTGGACTGGGCTCTTTCCGAGGGCAGAACTCCCCGTCGCTGCGTGGGAAGAAGGGGCCACACCGGGGGAGGGGGAAAAAAAGAAGAAAAAAAAAAAAAAGAAAAAAAAAAAAAAAGAG
>WUAM01000389.1:3785839-3800686 GCA_024336885.1 Actenoides hombroni | reverse complement strand
ACTCACAACAGCCCCCATCCCCCCTCCCCCTCCCCCTCCCCTCCCGCCTCCGAGCTCCCCGGCCGCGCAGGGAAAAAGCGGAAAGGAAAAATCAGGGGGATCTTTTCCGTGGAAGGAGCCAGGGAGAGGGAAAGGTGTTGAAGGTGATGGGTTAATAAATGAAATAATGCCACCTCCCAGCCCCCGAGAGCCACGGGTGCAGCCCGGCTGGGTGCCCCCCGGGGACCTCACGGACGGGATTGATGTCTCGAGTAATCCCGGTAAATCCCAGCCCCAGGTCTCGGTCCCGGAGAGAGAGGGTCCGACGGCAAAGCCACATCCCCGCCCCGACGGGCAGGGAGGCAGCGGGGTCCCCGTCCGGGCTCCGCACCCACCGTGTGCGGGTAAAACGATCCGAAATAAAAATTGCTTCAGAGAAGGGGCTGAGGGATTTATCCAGCCAGAAAGGACGAGGAAAAGGCTTCGGGAGCTGCCCCGGCGGGGCCGGAGCCAGACCACGGGCACTTTCCCTGAATTAAGTACCAGGGTTTGCCGTGGGGCTGGGGTGGGGGGCGGGTACCCAGCAGATGGGACCGAACCTGCTCCCACCACCGAAACAACCGGGGGGTTGTTGTGGAGGACGTTTAGAACCACAAAACTCACCCGATTTCATTTTCTTTACGAAGAAAAGAAACTAATAAATCCAACCCCGGTTCTAATTTGTTATATATTTATATTCTGCTAAGAGTGAAACTCGCAGGTTATGCCGATTTCAGTTTATTCTGGACAACGGCAACTCTACAAGATATAGCCCCTAACCCCCAAAAACCTGTAACTCAAAGTCTCACCTGTCATTTTGATCACAAATCCTTAAAATCCATATCCTGGAGCTGCACTGTTCTTGTGTCTTGTGGCCCTACCACAACCAGATGTTTGCAAAAGTTCTGTAAAAGCATCTCAACTTTTGGTGTTTTCGTTTTCCTTCTGTATTTATTTTGCGTGCACACATAGCAAATAATAAGGAGGAGTTTTAAAAATACTATCAGAGACATTCTAATTCCTGCCTGGGTAGTGAGTTCACAAAATGCAAGTGAAAATAGTCATGCCCATAACAACCATTTATGCTGTAGAACATGTTGCACTAATTCAAACCCACAGCCACTGTTCTTCTTCCAGAATCAGAAATAAACCTCTCCCTAGACCGAAACACCAAGGTTTTAGGCTACAAATGATTATTTATCTCTATTTGTAGTTTCACTTCATGCAGTCAGTTGAATTACCTGTTCCAGTTTCTCCGTGTAAGGCTTTTCTTTGCCCACTGCCTGACTGTAGAAGAGGAAAATGAATTGGATACACACAGTTAAATAACAATAGAAAGTTATAAATGAAGTTAAGAAGGGCCCTGCGGCCCCAAGTTTCTCTAGGAAAAGCAAAGAGAAGACCACTTTCAGCGATGGTGAGTGCAAGGTAAAGAGGATCTGAATTCTCCTTATGCTGTCATAGCTCACGCTGCCACTTTGCATGACCCTCAAGTTCTGGTTTGCATAAAGTTCTGATTGCAGCTACAAAACCCAAAATATTTACAAAAAAAGAGACTGTTTCTTCCCTGCATAAACCCACTGTTTATTTGGTAATTTTCCTTGGCTTGCAAACAAAAACATTTGCAATCTTTCAAGTTCTGGCTACAAGAAAATGCATTTTAAACACAGTGCAAGGAAGTGGAGCCGCTTGTGGCACACACACGGGGACTTTGCTGGCAGCAAATCCCTTGTTCTGTGTATTTGAGATGCACCTGATCTGCTTGTAGGAAGCACAAATACATTTCAGCACTCTGCTACCTTTATTTTACTACTTAGCTTCCAGAATTTCCCTCCTCTATAGGAAGAAATTTTTTATTTCTAATAATATTCATTATTATTATTATTATTTTGCTTTTGTAACTCAAGCTGTTGGTGTTGTGATTTCAACTGGTGACGTTTCTGTCTTGCTACACAGTGACTTCATGCAGCTGCACACACGACTACAAATCAATAAGCACAGGGAAGAAAAGCAAAGTACCATCCCAAATAACTGGGTTTACTTAATGCCTGTGTTGCTTCGGGAGAGTTTGGCCATACCCAGAGCAGGGAGAGTCCTTTCCAGTCATGGACTGGTGAGGACTCACAACCAGTACAGTTCTAGTTGATCATACCCATCATCAGCATTTACTGCCTGTCAGAGAGCAGACGATCAGACCCTTGCTGTGAGTTCCTTCCAGAGGACTGATTTGGAAAAGATGAAGCCTCAAACCCTAGGAGAAAGGGACAAACCAAGACGTGGGTGGCGGGACTGCTCGAGGTTTGTTAAGAACCAGCATGGCTGCATTCAAACCCTTGTTCAGAAAAACTGTGGCTGTTGCTGCCCAGATGGAACGATGCTGACGTATAGAGAGAGAGATGTGTACATATGTGTGTCTATACATTGACCCCCAAGCATTTCTGAGGCTTCAGCCCTTGGCTCAGCCCATTGGGGGCCCGGAGCTCTCCATGGTGCTGTTGGCCCTGGGTTCAAGCATGGCCTCCAAGGTCACGGAGAGGGGGGCAGTGGAGGCTGAGCCCGGGGCCGGGATTGAGGGGGCTCCCCAGGCTGTTGGTCCCTGCTGACACCAGGGAGGGGGTTTGCTTTGTACCTGCTGAGCAGTGCAGGGGGATTTCTGATCCATATCTGAGCAGGGAGGTTGCTGGAGGACAACTGATAAATGCTGACAGCTTCTGATCATTGCTCAGTGTTTCCATGCCTTGTTTTCATCCTGTATGTTGTCTTGAGCGCCTTCTGGGTAATTAAGTAAAAAGTAACATTTATTATCTGTGTTCTGTCTCTATGGGTATGGAGTCAGACATGATTTTTTTATCATTTTCTCTGTGATCTTTCTCCTCAAAGGAACAAGACCCATCTGTTGGGCAGAGCAAAGCTGCTTGCCTTCAATCCATAAATGTTACCATGTAAGGGGTGCAACCTCTGACAGAACATAGTACACATCTTTGAACAAGACAGTTGTGCAACTGGCATTAAAAAGCCTATTTGAATCTTTCACTAACCACACACGCTTGCTTTGGGCAAAGGTTTTCTCTGTGCAAATACGATCTCGTCCATTTGCTAGGAAATTTATTACCTTTCCAATCATGTGAGTTCCATGCTATCTGCAGACTTAAAAGCTTAAACATCATGGATTCATCTTCTGCATCTCCACGTGTTTTGTTAAGGTGCCTCATAAATTCATTCTGACTTTCATTAGTTTGCTTCCGTATTACACTTGTTTCTGTCTTTTCAAAGCATCTCAGTTTGATTGTCCCTCTAGGTTCTGCCTCTCTGAGCTGGAGACACAATGTTTGCTCTGGTGTCTGTTAAACTGGAGTCATTTCTTCTGACTGAGCACCTGCCATTTGAGGGGAACACGCAAAATGTGTTGAAAATGTTGACTATGTGCTTTCTTCTTTCTCTCAAAGCATCTCTGAACACAGAACAGAACTGAATTAGCACCAGCTCTCAAGTCAGCATTTCATGATCTAGACCCTGCTTATTCTCTCGTTTCCCCTGATTTGTGTGGATGAGCCGACACTGCGCACAGAGGGCAGGACTCGTGCTGCTGGGTCAGGTTTCCTCTTCCACATTTTGTGAACAAGGATGGGATCCAAAGGCTAGAAGCAGAAGGAGAGGTGGGGACAGGCTGGGACTGATCTGTAATCTGCTAATCAGCTGCTCCTGGCTTATGGGATCAGAGGCCAATAAGGGCACCCTGGAAGGAAAGCGGGAGGTGTGGTCTCTAAGAATGACTCTCGTACCCTCTGCCTAAGATTGGAGCCCCAGTCTCAGTTTGCCACATGATCTTGGACAGTTCTACCTTGTTATCACTGTGTCATGTATCCAGCCAGCATCAGAGATCCCCCACCAACTTCAAGCTCCAAATCCATCCTTTCTGTTCCTTGCAAATACAAAGTCTTTGAAAATGTATAATATAAATCCTTGTGGTTATGATCTAAACCCATCATTTCTTGCCCTGTCTACCATGAAAGTGAAGAACATGATACACTCCTGTCTCACCCCCGCTTTTGCGTATTATTTAGGCAATTCTCTGAAATTTTTCTTTAGACTTTGCCTCTTTAGACTAGTAAATATTTAAATATTTGCAAGGACTCATTGTTTATACAGAGGAGGACAAATTGCTGGGTACCTTGCAGGGATTCACTGCTCAGTGTTCGCAAAGGCTTTGAATAGGGAAAAAAATGCAAAGCCATTGGAATTTTTTCTTTTGTTTTTCCTACTTTGTGATCAGTTTGCAAGTCCCCAGTAGGATTTGGCCTCCCATGGCTTCTGCAGTGCAATGATTCGTATTAATAATGGTGGTAAAATTAGGTGCATATGGGTTATATTGTTATAATAATCCAGATTATATTTTTATGATTCTCTTATTTTTAGAAGAATTGTTTTAAATGTCTATGAAAGGGAAGTTTAAATTAGAGAGCTGCTCTGGACATTGGATTTATTGCATTGTATAAAACACTCATCAACCTGCTTGGTCTGCTTTTTTCCTCTTTATAGCTTTCTGGGTGATGGCTAAGATGGGACTTTGCCCAGACTCTGCACCTCACAGAAAGAAAGTCACTCCTGATGGTTATCACTGGTTTGTAGACTTTAAGGAGTTAACTCCAGACCTTGCTCTGGCTCTATTTCTGGTGAGTGGATTTTATGGGCTCCTTTTAACTCCCAGCGCAGATTTGACACTCTGGCCTTTCGTAATAATCCTCTCACTCATGTTGTTTCTTCTGGAAACTTCTCCTGCTCGGTTTGTGCCAAAAAGCTCCACATTCCAGTTCTCCCAAGCTGGAGTGTTTTTTTCTCCTTCCTTCCTTCTTTCTTTCTGTAGTTAACAGTTAGCAACAGACAGGATGATCCAAGGACTATATTAACAAGGTTTTGATCATTTATTTTCCAGATATTCTTTCTCTGAGCCACACACCCTTACCACAATGAAGTGACCTGGTGGGATGCCTACTTCCCTTCCATTACTTGCACATGAGGTTTGCTAAACCTTTTCCCTGGAAATAGTTGGGAAATCACTGAGATGTTGAGCAGCCCTCCTTAAGCAAGTTGTGTCTTTACTCGGAAGCATTTTGACCCTCTTTCCTCTCCCCACCTTCCCCTCCTGCCAGGTCCTGGACACCTTCAAGTGTAAAGTTAAAGCCGTGCTTGAAAGTAGCTTTACTGAAATGTATGGGACGCCTCTCAGAAACAAACACTTCTGAAAGCCTGGCTGGGATCTTCACCACCCTCTTAGGAAAGAGGACAGATGAAGAAAATTATCTTTAATTCATGGCTTCTGCAATGTGGCATCTTGCAAAACATTACAGTTTCATGGACTTTATTTTGCAGATGGGGAAAAGGAGACTGAGAAGAGGCTGAGCTATTTGATCTCTTGCCCAATGACAGAGAATAAAACTTGGAATACACTTTTGCCAGGGTCTTCCTCACCAGCCTGTCTCCACAGGGCAGGTAAAGAGTGTTTTTGCTGGGGTGAGAGTGGATTACATAATTGAAACAGTGTGTGTAGTGCAAACAGAGTATTTGGAGGTGGTTGAGAGAGAGGCTACACCTAGAACTGCTTGTTTTACCCAACATACACCTGTATCTTCTGTCTGGGTTTTAAAAAGAAAGCATAGTAAAGATGATGAATTCACCACAAGCCTGAAGAAAATAACTAGTGAGATATGCTTATTAGACTACTCAGTGTAAAGTTCTAACTGATTCAGAAGAAACTCTGGTTTATTTTTAACTGGTTTTTTTCTTTTGTTTTGTTTTGTTTTTTCTTTTCATACAGCCAATTTGTATTTGCAAATGCCACTGGGTAAAGAAACACTGGCTACCCCAAACCCAGACTCCTGTAAGTTCCCCCATCTGTGTTTTCCATTTTACAGCCTACTTCCATCACAGTAATTCGAGCTTTTGCTTGGAAGGAGCAGTAAAAAGAGGAAAATCCTTCCAAGCGTCTCTTTTTAAGCAGGGTTTCTCAGTTCAGCTCCAGCCAGGGATTGCCCTCTCCTGGAGGACAGGAGAAAGTCGCATCTCACAACCCTGCAGCCTTTCCTTTCTAGCTGTGATCCCTGCACCTGCCAGATCCCCAGGCCTATTTCGCTCTCCTGGGGCACACTGTCCCATGACAAAGTATTTTATCCATCAAAACTTGGTGTAACCACGCTATCCATTGCTGACTAAGCTGCCAGGAACAGAGGAATGGTTGAGATGGAGGCTGAGAGAGGTCCATCCCAGCCTGGAAGGTGAATGAAATGGTCCAGGGGAATATTTATTCTGTTTAAGAGCATGGACAGGTTGTTTCTCACCAAATACCATGGACCTCACTGTTACTGGAGGATGTAGAAGCCAAAATAGCAAATGAGAGTCAAAAGGGGATTCAACAGATTACTGAGAGATACATCAAACTTCAGCTGTCAATCATGACAGTCGAGACAGAGCCTCTGTGTCAGAAAGTTTCTTACTCTTCTGCTTGCTAGCAGCTGGGATGTTATCCTCACCAAAGGGACACTCTGTGTGTGCCCCTTTTCTCCTGTATATCTGCTTCTGGGCCATGCTGGAACCTGGGGTTGGTGCTGGAAGTGGGGCTGGAGGGTGCTTTGGGCTCATGCAGGTGCTTCTGGGTCTCACAGCCTTTGGACTACTAATTTCTTGCTGATGCCCAGCTGCATTCCCACTAATGACAGATAATGCTGTGGCTTTTACTCACTCCTATCACTCACCTGTAGGATGCTGGGCAGTCACCTAGACATGACCATGGCTTACCATAAAACATGTAGAGCTTCCCAGCACCTTGCTTGCCACCCTTCTTTGGTGTCCTGCTGTAAAAAAAAAAAAAAAAGCCAAAAAACCACCATGTAGCCAGCCTGGGTTATGTGGCCTCTTTTCTTTCCCTCTCTGTCTCCTCAGCTCTTTCTCTGTCCCCATTTCCAGTGTCTGCTGCCACTCGTCCTCCATGCTATGAGGCAGGGGTTTCCCAAGGTGCTTGGAGACCTCCACAGGGCAGTGATACAGAAATACAAAGCATAAATCCTTTATGTATTTAAGTCTCATAAAAAGGAAGCCCATGTCTCCTTCAGCTGCTCTCCAGAGCCCCAGAGACTTGGCCTGATATGAAACAGATTTTTTTTTTCCTTTTTTTTTGTAATGTTGCTATTTGGATAAGGGCACCAGCAGGAGAGAAGGTCCATTTCTCTGCCTAATGATGCTTCAAACACTCTTGTGAAGTTGAATTAACACCACTAAAGGGAAAGATTAGAAGTCACTTTAAAGTGGCTCTGGGGGAAGTTTTCAACCCAATCTATTTGCACCCATGACACTGTTTAAAGACAGAGCTAATGGGAGTGCAGTGAAGTCGTAAAGACAGGCAGCCTTGGTTTTAAATTAACACGACCATTATTTACACCTAGGACATGGGATACAGTAAAACCTTTACATAATCTCTGCTGCTTTCTAGTTTCTGCCCTCCTACAGTCGTAGGCAACATTAAAGTAGTTAATTAAAAAAGACAATACAAAATTTCAGAAAGGTTTGATTCTCCTTTTTTCTTTATTGAGTGATTCATTTCTATGAAGGTTGGTTGGTTTCTGTCAAGATAAATACACAATATCAGTGTTTTATTCTCCAAAGAGCCACTGAATGGGATGCTAATAAGATTTAAATGATAATAAATAAGCCCAACAGCAGCTTTTATGACCTAATTTCTTCTGAGCTTCCTTTTGGTTCAGTTTTGCTCACACTCGAGCTTGAGCTCATCCACCACACATGGGAACCCTTTTTGGGGCTGCTTTCCCCTTTCCCCACCCAGAGAAGCTCTGATTAATTCTGCTACGACCCTTGAAAACCCCTCATTGCCTGCAGGAGGCTTCAGACTGGCAGCAGAGTTCTGCACCACGCAGGAAAGGCTCCAGAGAGAGGAATGTGCAGGGGGAAACTGAGGCTGAGGCTCAGGGTGGATCTGCAGACCATTCTTCATGCAAAGAGCACCCTACAAGCACCCCAAAAAACAAGGCACCCTGCTGCAACCGCTCGGTTCGTACCCAAGGGTGTCCCTGGCCTCTGCAACACTCACCCATGGCCTCTTGGCTGTGGTCCCACTGCATTCAGCAGGCTCTGGATCGGGCCTGGGGACCTCCCTAGAGCAGCTCTGCCCTGGCCAAGCTGGACGTGAGTTTGTGGCTGGGCCAGGCTGGGAAATACTGAACTCCTTAACATTTATTCTTTACATTTTCCCTTCCTCCAGAGGCACTTCAAAAATCAATACCGGTATGAAAAGGACATTTTGGAGACAGATTGGTGCCTTCTGCTTCCCCTCAAATGCTTCTAAGTGAGGAATAAATACTTAGGCAGTAGGGAGAGCAGGTTTGACAGCCATTTAAATCAATTAGAGCCCAAATGGACCCAAATCAGACCACAGACACACAAAGCTGTTTCCTTTGGTTCATTCTGGGTTAGTGTCATCTCGCTGCTATGCACACAGGGTGTTTTATAGGTATCACTTTCTCTCCCAGCTCCCCATGTATTTTCCCACTCGGTTAATTCTCGCTCGTTAATTAATTGAGCCCGGGGCTCCCTCTAGCGTCGCTTGGGGCAGGGGGCTGCTCTCACCCCGACCCTCTCACTTCCCCACCATTGGGCAGGAAAATGAGAAAGAAAAGGACCTTAAGGATGGGTTTAAGCATCGCAGCAAGACCCGACCTGTGGAGATTTGCTGTAGATCTTTCTAGACACGGTTTGCACGGTTGAGATGATGACGTCCTCATTGCTCTTCAAAGAAATGTTGAAATAGAGTCTGGGCTTTTCATCCTTGAGGTCATTTAGACCGTGCTGTCATCGGCAGAGGATCTGGAGCTGAGTCTGTTCAAATGTTGGGGCTTCAGGGAGGTGGGCTGAGGTTGTCCTTGATCTTCAAACACTTTCCTGTGTGCTTTACTCCTCTTGGCCCAGGAGATTGACCCACATATATTTAAACATGGACTTCGCTGCCATGTTGAATCACCACAGGCATCTCTTGCCAGCGATACGTGGTGCCTGCAGCACTACCTGGTTTTGGTGCATGTACAGGCCTTCGGCAGGGGACATGAGTGGGATTGGACCATGGTCCTGCTCACACCACCCACGTCACCTCATCCTGCGGACAGAGCAGGGGCACAGCCTATGCACGAGTACCCAGAAGCAGACGTGCACAAGCCTCCATCTCTGTGGTCCACGGGCACAATCCAGGCAGCTCTGGATCACTAAACATAAAACTTTGCTTATTTGAATGGAGATGCCAGCAGACAAATAAGGTGTCTGTAGTCTATCCTACCCTTGCTGCACTGAAATGGGACTTGAAGTGCTCTCTGATCGGTATTCCCAGGGGGAAACTGAGGCATACAGCTGTGAGCTGCTCCCCAGAGCTCTCCAGGATCTCCCAAAGGGAAGACTGAATTTCAGAGTTGTGTTGGTCACAGACTTGAGACCCAGACTCTTGCTGTGCCTCTGTGTTACTTCCCTTCTCGTGAGGGAATCTCTTCCTTTCTTCCCTTTCTGAAATGATGCTTCTGAGCAGCTATCCCTGCCCTGGCAGTGGGATGCTCTTTCTATTGCTCTCCACAGCACCTATCTCTACAAAACTGCCGGCATTAGGGCCTCCGGGCCTGCCCAGAATGCAAATAGTAATAAATAATGGGGCTTTCTGGCTCCAGCCATCCTGCCCCTCCTTTCTCTCCTCCCTCAGCCACAGCACATCCTTTGGGGGGTCTGCAGGTATGCGACCATCCGGAAGGAGCCCATAATTCTTGGGGAAGTTGTCTTTTCTTGCCCTGACTGAGGCATTCCGCTTTGTTTGGAAGACTTTTCCCTGTGATATCCAACAGATACACCTCAAGTTTCAATCCCAGCCTCGCACTCCTGCTCCTTATTCAAGACCGTGACCTGCGACCTTCAAGGTCAGACATCTCTAATCCCAAGAACAACATCTCCCTACTCAAGAAGGGGATGTCTCTCTCTCTCTCCAAATTCCTCAGATCTGGCTACACAAATCCCTCCTCCTCCTAGAAAGGCAAAAGAAAAAAATAAAAATCCCACCACATTAGTAAAAATAATATATGAGGGCTAGTGGCTCTGGGGGTGGGGTAGGGAGAAAAGACCTTAAAAGGCCTCCATCTCCCATGGATGTGAACTAAATAGTTTCAGGATGGGGCCACAGCTTGCCTTTGCTCTGTCAGAGGAAAGAGATGCCGAGCTCTGCTGCGGGGATCCATGGTCTTGTTTTGTTCTTGTGACTCACCTCTTGATCTTGGGGCTTTTTAATTTTATTTTATTTCTTTATCTAAAGAATAACTGGCGTACAAGTGGACAGACCCACACCACCTCCACAGCACTAGGAACAACCACAGAGTTGGAGAAGATGGGCTTTTTTAGCTCTGTTTGAGATCCAAACCTTCAGAGGGACTGGAGAAGGCGAGGCTGTGTCATCAAGGGTGTGAAACGCTGACACTACACAACGGAGAACCATAAACCCAAGAGGCGAAGGTCCCCAGACAAGGGTCGAGGTGGGCAAGGGAGAGAGGAAGGCTCATATCCATCCACTTTCACATGGAGTGAAGCCATGGATTTGTTCTTGTGCTTTTTCCTTGACTGGATTTCCAGTGCTGCTTTCCCCCTCTTTAACCTCCTTCTCTCCTCACCAAGCTCCTGCTTTGAACTCCAAACTGCACAAGTAATTAGAAGGAAAATCAGCAAGAACAAGAAAGCAACACATCTGAGGAGCTTCTCCAGCTGCTTCGCACTGGGATGGGGTTGGGATTTTTCTGCGTGTATGACTGGGCCTACATGGGAGCAAATTGGGCCTTGGGATGTCCCTGGGCCAAGAAACCATCCAGACAAACCAGCTTCAGCACCTTCCTGCAGAAACCGGAGCTGCTGCTGGAGTAGGGGCTCTCCCCACCACCATGGGGAGATTTCCAAGGACTTTTAAAAAGATGAAAATGCCTCCGGCTGGAATCAAGAGTTCAACTCCAGACGGTCTGAAAATCCTGCGGCTTGGGGCCAGGTCGTGAATCAGCTCTCGTTGCAAGGTTTGAGTGTTTAAATTCATGCTAAACCCAGAGGGATCTCTTCCTGGGAAACGCAGCCAGGAGAGAAAGGGACGGGGTGTCGAGTTAAGGAATGAAATGAAACCATGTCCTGGGAGTCGGGTCGTAAAAAGTTGTTACCTGGTAGTTTTCAAGCTCAGGGGATGTAAAGTGACTTTTACAAGGAAGGTTTCTTTATGAGCCGGGGGCACAAGGGCTATTGCCGGGGGTGGCCCGTGCTCCGCTGGACTGGATCGGGACCAAGGGCTCGGCCCGGGGCCGGTCTCTTCCAGCGCTTTAAGACCCGTCGGCAGCAAACTCGGGCGGGGGAGGTGGGGAAGGGAGGGTTTTGGGGGTGTCTCTCGTGGCATTTGCATCGGGTGGCAAAATCCACTGCGTGTCCCCCTCCCTCGGCACCCGCACGATCGCAGCCGCGGAGCTTCAGAATGAAACCCCCTAAGGGAAGCTAAGCTCAGTCGAGCCCGGCAGGGTGAGGAGGGAACGGAGCCTCCGGCTGAAATCAAGTCGAGGATTCAGCCCGGACTAATAGGGAGCAAAACCCCACACCACCTGCCTTAAAGGCGCGTATTTAGTCCGAACCCTTCCGCGGCTTCCCCCGGGCTGTGGTAACGCCCTGAGCCGCTCCAGCTCTCCCTGCCGAGGTCCATTTGCCATCCTTCGAGTACTTCCAGGAGAAAAGCTTTCGAGAGGGACGAGTGTCCTTTCCAATGGCTGATTACATCCCCTGTCCTCCCCCCATCTTTTCAGTGGGATCCAGATGCCTTTTTCCCAAAAAAGCGCGCAAATCCTCAGTCCTTTTAGCCGAGACACCCCAAAATCTCAATCCTGAACTTCTCTTTGGGAAGTCCTGCTCCCGTTTATCCTTCCCCGATTCCCCGACGGCTTCCGGTGATGTGGAGACGGTAAACGGCAAGGCAGCAAGTGCACGGAGCGGGGCCGGGGCTGCAGCGGGCCCGGCAGTCGAGAGGGGCGGTCACGGCCGGTCCCCCTGGAGCACCGGCTGCTTTTGTCCCTCGGTTCGCTGAAAACACCCAGAGGTGACCCTTTGGAGGGCAGGATCAATGTGCAAAGGGGGGTCTGGGCTTAAGTCCCTGGGGAAAGGCGAAGGGGCGAGGCTGAAGGAAAAAGTCACCCCGAGGGACCGCAAGTGCAGAATCAGACCATGGAGGAGAAAGGGTTATGCAGAATCAGACCATGGAGGAGAAAGGGTTGTGCAGAATCAGACCATGGAGGAGAAAGGGTTGGGTTTTTTCATTAATTAAGGACCCTGTGAAAAGAGCTGTTGAGAGAGCAAGCGGGGAGCAGGTTGGAATAGGAGATGAGAGGTAGAAAGGAGATTAAATGGTGAAAAAAACCCACCCCAATTTCACAGCGCACAGAGAAGTGAGGGGAGAGGGTCCTGCACCAAGTCAGTCCTGGCCGGCGGGAAACGTCGGGGCTGGAGGAGGCTGGAAAAGGAGCAAATATCCGCCGGGGCTCAGAACTTTCCGAAATGTGTCTCCCCTCTTCATATGTCTATTGTTTTATAGAAGAGGTTTGGTTGCGTTTGAGTTGGGGTCTTTTTTTTTTTTCTTTTTCCCTAGTTGAAGTTTTGGGGTTTACTTATGGTTTCCAAAGTCTGTAAAATCTCACTCCTCCTTATTTTTTTTGCCCATTATTGCCCACTATTAGCCCTTTAAGTCGGCGTATTATTTCGTATTTTTGAGAACGTGTCGCTAATAACCAGAGGCTACAGCAAAATATCTCCTATCGGCGTAAGCTTTAACAGGTTTCCAGACACAACACCCCTCCCCTGCAGGCTCATTTCCAGAAGGGAAAGTGTATTACAAGTGAAGAAATTGGACAAACAAATTCCACCGAAAAAAAAAAACACCGAAATTCCCATTTTCTCCAGTCTGAGCTGTTTTGGAAACGGTGCCTCCAGCCATCGGAAACAGTTCTGTCGGGGTTTGATTTCTTTTCTTCTCTGCACTGACAGCCCTGCAGAGGGTTGTACCACAAACCATCATTTTTCTTAAAGACAGAGTCCAAATTAATTCACTTTGGTTGTTAAATTGTCCTAAGCGGCCGGGCATTTAGTCCGGCGTATAAATCCTTTCTGAAGAGAGCAAGCGGGCACCGTCCTCCTGGGAAAGCCGGCTTTCCTCTGGGCTGGCCATGCCCCCAGGCAATCCCCGAACTGGAGAGACATCTCCTCCCCAACCCCGGCTTTCCCAGTCCTGGAGAAGGGTCCTTATCCAGCCACCGACCAAGAACTTGTATTCCCGCAGGAGGGGATAGGTACAAAAAGTTGGGCGCGGGTTTTCCTCAGGAACGGCCGAGCCGAGCTCCGATTTGGCCTCGGGAAGGGCAAGGAGGAGCCGGGAATGGGTTGTCCCGGCCTCCCGTGTCACCTCCCTGCTCATCCCTCCGTGGGTCCCAGAGCTACAGCAAGAAAACGCGGCCGGGAGGTTTTCCCTTCCCTAAAAATACCATGGCCTTTTTTTGCATTTAATGTTTACCACATAATAGTGAATGTAGACTATTAAACACAGACTATATTTCATATATATTCAAGAATATTTAAGACAGGATATTTAATATTGGGCCCCTTCTGCACGTAGCTGTGTGCAGCCTGCAGGCAAAGTGTCCTGCAACGAGGTGAAGCCTTCGAGCTTGGCTTGCAGACACTGGGTTCAGTGGGGGGAGCTGACCACCAGCCCTCCGCAGAACTCTTTCTCCTCTCTATCTTTTATTTTTGAGCATGGGCTTCCATGCCCTGGCCCAGGCAGAGGCTCTTCCTTCCCCTCCGCAAAGGGCTTGCCCAAAATAAACCCCACTCTAAAAATGGGGAGGCTGAAAATAGAGGTGTGAGCAAACCGCTCGGGAGGGGAGGGGCGAGGGGAAAGTCAGCAGTAGCTGCGGGTCTTTATATTAAAAAATACACACGCATACACCCCTGCAAAGCAGTGAAGTTTCCCATTAAAACTGACAGCAGGGGATGGTCTCGGCAAGCCTCGGCCGCTCCGGATTGGTGAGCTCGCCTGCAGACGCGTTTTCTAACAGATAAGTCGATTGTCAGAGACCTCCTTCCCCCAACCCCCACCCGCCTTTACTCCAAAATATCTTTTTTTGCAAAGCCCCAGACCGCTCCTTCCCCTGGCAGCGACCTGTTCCCCGTCGCGTCTCCTCCCTCCTTGCCCTCCACCCTATTACAAAGTCGGAGGAGGGGGGGGAAAGAAGGTTCCCCCCCGACACATCCTTTGAGGATGGAGATGAGCGGCCAGAGCTGTGGATCCTGCCGCCTCCCCTCCACCCCGTCTGGGGTGTGTGTCCCGGACCCTGGGCAGCCCAGAAGAGCCCTGCCCACGCCCGTGACCCCCTCCCCATGGCACAGACGAGGAGTCCTGCCAGGGGAGCGAGGCTGGACCCCTCTGCCACCCACACAGTCGGAGGTGGGGGGGGTCATGCCGGAGAGCGGCTCCCCGCTTTACCCACAGACCCAACAGGTTCTCGGGTCCCCCCCACCCCTCTGCATCCATCTACCCCCGAAGAAAGGGGCTCCGCACCGGCTGGGCACTCGCTCCCGAGGGGGATTTTGGGGTGCCCGTTGTGCTGGACCCTGTTTATGGACTGAGGGAAAGATTCCTTTTTTTTTTTTTCTTTTTTCCGTTGTTCAGTACTACAGTGTTGTGCTATCAGGCACAGATGGTCAGTTAGTCTTATGAGTTCCAGAAAAAGATCA
>WUAM01000389.1:3554787-3571054 GCA_024336885.1 Actenoides hombroni | reverse complement strand
GAGGGGTTTCCAAGCCATGGAGCTGTGGTGCTGAGGGCCATGGGTCAGTGGTGCCCTGGCAGTGCTGGGTTAATGGTCAGACTGGATGATCTGAAAGGTCTCTTCCAACCAGAACAATTCTCTGATCATCTGATTTGCACATGGTTTCCCTGTAACTTGTCTTAGCTCTCTTTGACTTTGGCTCCTATGACCCATAAAGCTCATTCTTCAGATTGATTCACTTATAGCAATGGCTTTGCTCTAACTTCCATCAGCCAAACAAAGCCCCTGGCGTCAGGCCGGGTTTGTAGAGAGTGTTTATTTGTTTTCAGTTATTCTGGGTACACACTCTGCCCCGAGACAGTTCTTTCATTTATTTGAAAGCATTGAAACAAACAGGTCCTGGGAAGTAGGTGGCTAATCTGCCTTAGATTTAGCTCCGTTTTCTTACGCCTCTCAGATCTGGAAATGAGCTGCCCAGAAGCGTTCCTCTCACGCTCTCCTTCCCGTGAGGTTCTGCTGAAGTTCTCTGGCTGGCATCAGTAGAGCTGGGGGCTTTCAGACCTCGGCATCTCCACCACGGACGTGGAAGCTCCATCTGTAGGAGTTAACTAAGGAATGCCACGAGCTGCTCTGCGGTCCCGAGGCCGCCCGGAACGGTCCAACCACATCCGTGGTGTTGAAGTGCCTCAGTCCGTCACGCAGGGCGGTTGCACGGGGACTCTTTGTTACAGACGATTCTGAGCTGCCGTCGGCACCCGATCGGGACGCTGGAACCCTTTGGCAGAAGGAGTGAACGAACCAGGCACGGGTTTGACGGCGTAAAAGCATCTGCATGGTTGAGTTTCAGTGCCAGGGACATTCCCGAGTGTTCCTTGAACTACCGAGAGACGAATCCTTCCTGGCCAGCTGTGGTTCCTGGCTACCCGTGGAGGTCCTGCTTCCAGGAGCCGCTGCTTCCAGGTGCCAAAGGCCAATCATTTCCTGCTGTCCGAGCGGTGAGAAGCAGACGGGCAGAGAGCCACAGCGACTCTGTACTCTCCACGGCTTGCTTTCATTTCTTGGGTCACAGATGGACCTACTCAAACTCATTGCCCACGCGAAATGGAGTTTATTGGGATGCTCTTGGCAAGAGCTGCGTTCTCTCCGATGGCTTCCAGATGTGCAAAGAACTTCCCATAATCATTTACTCTTGTGGGTCAAGTGGAGGCTCCCACAGATGTAAGATATCATGTCATACTTTTTTAAAGACTTTTGTTCACTTGGCTAGGGTCCATCTGTTTGTCAGAGATGTTTTATCACCGTGACATCCTCTGCCTGTCCTTGCAGCGTCCACTTCACAGCTCATTTACAGAGCGGTTTAATTGCAGTGTTTCTACTGAGCTGAGAAGGTTATGGTTGGACTTGATGACCTACATTGGACTTGACGATCTACGGTTGGACTTGACGATCATCTTGAAGGTCTCCTCCGAGCAGAACAGTTCTGTGATTTGGTGTTCACTTCAGAGACTTGGGAGCTAGGAGCTTGGCTTCTGCACAGTCCAACTGCCCGCTCTTCAGTTGAACCTTGGCAGCACGAACCAGGGAAGCAGGCCTAGAGGGGCATGGCTTTGTGCAGACCTTACTCACAGGAAGGCTTAGCTTGAGCGTTGCCTGACAGGCTTCATGGATGGCCACTCATGCCAGAAGGGTGGTCAGGATCTGCAGTTCACAGCATCACAGAATCGCTAGGGTTGGAAAAGACCTCTAAGATGATCAAGTCCAACTGTCATCTAACTCTACCAGGGCCACTACTACACCATCTCCTTAAGCACCACATCTGGACGCCTTTTAAATACATCCAGGGATGGCAACTCAACCACTTCCCTGGGCAGCCTGCTCCAGTCTTTGATAACCCTTTTGGTATAGAAGTTTTTCCTCACGTCCAACCTAAACCTCCCCTGGCACAACTTGAGGCCATTTCCTTTTGTCCTGTGCGTTGTGACTTGTGAGAAGAGACCAACACCCACCTCTCCACAGCCTCCTGTCAGGGAGCTGTTGAGAGCGAGAAGGTCTCACCTGAGCCTCCTTTTTCTTCAGACTGAACAACCCCAGGTCCCTCAGCTGCTCCTCATAAGACTTATTCTCAAGACCCTGCCCCAGCTTGGTTGCCGTTCTCTGGAGGAGAAGTTGAAGTGATTAATAAGGATATATTTATTAAGGACTGGATGCTCTTGTCTGCGAAGGTTGCTGTACATGTGCTCTGCTCTAGATGCAGTTTAAGACAGAGGTACAAGTGTGGTCCAGCACATGGCTGCTTGGATGGGTAGAACTCGTTTTGATCCCCACGGAGTGAAAAGTCGCTTCTCTTTGTGCTGGCTCAGGGGACATGGGCTGTGCCTGGGGTTGGTGGGGAGATACAGGCGTTAGCATCACGTTGAAACAAGTGTGTTGCTAGTGGAACGATAAAATGGGGTGAAGTTTTGCTGTCGAAGTGAGCCCGTGGTATTCCTCTGAACACCCAGATAGCCTTGCTCTAACCTGCCACTGCCCCCACCTGCAGGCAGACCTGAGACTGCAGAGCTATTAAGATGAGTAGGTAGCTAACAGCAATTAACAGTGATTAAAATGGGATAGAGAGTGAGATGGTGATTGGGGTCTAGAGCACAAGGGTGGTGAGGAGCGGCTGAGGGCCCTGGGCTTGTTGAGCCTGGAGCAAAGGAGGCTGAGGGGAGACCTATTTCTACAGCGTTCCTACCCTGGGTGCAACCTGGGGACTGCTTTGCCGTGGAATCCACAAGCAGTTTGCATTGTTGGCTGGCCGACTCCATTTTCCAGACAAGCATTGCCACGGAAAGAGCAAAGAAAGGAGTGAACCCACGGGTGACTCCAGTGGCTCTTCGGATCCCTTCCTGGAGCCGACTGTGCAATACACTGCTGTACATCCCTGGCTCTCACGCTGCAGCAATGGGCCGCTGCCTGGCCTTCAGGACACCCAAGGCCCAGGGCCGCAGTAGGAGCTGAAGACATTCGAGCCATACCCATTTGTAGAAAAGCAGAGGACCTCACGTACAAAGGACACTGCGGACAAGCCTCTGTTAGCAAAAACAAATCAAGGAACAATCTCTTGAAATGCCTTCTTTTAGTTGGACAGTCACAGAAGACATTTCCACCAACTAGCAAGGTCTTTTCTTGGGAAATAAGAAAAAAAATAAAAAAGAAAGGGGGCAGAACTGAAGCTTGACACTTGGTCAAGGTTAGCTAGTGGCTAGAATAGTTCTGGTGAAGTCTTGGGGATGTCTGCTGGGCCCTTCTCTCCCATGTTACTGCTTTCCATTAAATGCAAAAAGAAAGCGAATTCCATGACCTAAGGAGCTACTTAATTTCTTAGAACCCTTTAAAGACTGAATAGCGTGTGCTTCTCTCCGCTCCCCGTGCCGCGCTTTTTCCCATTTTGATGATTTAAGGCCCCCGTTGTTTTGCTGTTAGCTGATAATCTTCTTCCAGTGTTTCAGGTCTACGGAAATGTTTACATATTCCAAGTCCCGTTCTTACAACCGCAACGGGTTTGGGTTTTTCAGAAGTTCCCAAATACAGACGTATATATGAGCTTGACAAATGGCCTTGTGCTTCAATTACTATTATTGGTGATACAAATGGCTCATTAGAGAACATTGTAGGATGACAATTTACAATCGCAACGCAGGTTTCATGTTCATATGTGATAGCTGTATGACAGACAATGGTTGGTAACAAAGTAATAACTATTCTCGTCAGGTTTTGTGTTCAAAATGCATAGGAATGCAACTGTGAGGATTCACATTAGACCATGACTGAAGGTCAGCATTTTGCTACAAGACTACAAATGGCATCAGTTCTTCAAGCAAATATCAGACATATTACCCAAATTTTAAAATGCATAATATTTTTCTTATTGAGTAGTAGTTATCAGTAAAATCTATGTAGTTCAGTTAATTTTACTTCTGTTTTCAGATAGGTTAATTACAGAATAGTTAATTTGAGAACTCCTAAGATATTGTTTCAGAATAGGGTTAAGCAGATCTGGAAAATGCATAATTAAGTTCCCCATGTGAGGCTGGCACCTCTTCTATATGCTGTGTTTTTGACCTGGCAGGCTGCAAGGTAAATTTTGTGAGAAACATCTAAACAAGCTAATTGAGGTACTGACAGCGTCTAACTCTCAAGGAGCAGAGATGTGCTTCACATTTCTTTACACATAACTTTGATACACTGTTGTCTGAGGACAGCATACACCACGTGTTCATTTTATGGGTAGATTTTGATATCCAAGCCTATCCGGGGATCAGTTTTTCAAAAAGTGATCAGCTTCCCATTTACTTCAAGTTTGAAGGTACTTGGGCAATACTTCTATTTTGATACTAAACTGCTTTAGAAAGTGGTCAGCATTAGGCACCAAAACGCCTTGACTGTCTAATGCATTAATTTTTAGATGAAATGTATTCATTAATGGTACTTCAAAATTATCTTTCAAAAGGAGTAAGTTTTCTTGGTGAAAGAAAAGCCCTTGCAAAACTTCTGATGAAGGCCAGCATAGAAAACAATTTTTGACATAGGAAATAATGATGCAAGAAATTACAGAATGTGGTAAGAAAGTCTGCAGGTAATACCACCAGGCTGGAGAACCTTCTCATTGATTTTTGAGTCATTTTTCTGAACTTACCCACTTTTACTGGAAACCTTTAGAAGTAATCACAGCTCAAGGCTAGCTGCCAAATAGATTGAAAACTGAGCTTATATCAGTGCACCCTCTTCTGTAGACAGATTGCTCTTCTGCTATACACCCACCTCTATGTTGAATAGTCCAGAATTGCTGCTAAAGTTCTAGTGCCTATTATACACTCTGCTGTCCTAGATATCTATAGGTAGGCACAATCTTTTTTTTTTTTTTTTAATTAAAGCTATACATGAGGAGCTATTACACTGAATAACATTTCTTTGGCAGTCTCTAATAAATATAGGGTGGGTTTACTTGCTCCTCTACTCCTACAACACACTACATTTTTATTTTACCCTTTGGAAGGAAGCATGAGTGGCAACACTCCACTGCAGCTTCTCCAGTTTGTTGGATAATTTTAAGTCTGTCACAACTCATTGATACTGATATCACAGATATCATTTGGTCTTCCTGAAACACCAATATTGGATCTCTAGAAGCTTCATCTTCAGCCAAACTCTGTACTGAAATCCCTAATGTACACTGTCTTTTCCAGCAAGCTGCTAAGAATTGAATGACTCAGCTTTAACAGTCTTCAGTACTCAGTTCTGGACAATACTAGAAATCAGCACACCCCTTCTCAGTAGATGAATCAGATAATCCATTTAAATTTTCCGGCAGCAAAGGAAGCTTTAAGGAGAAAAGTTATTTCTTGAATTTCCTTTATCTGATTAATTTCATTCTGTTATCTAATTCTTAATATATATAATCCATTTCATTCTGTTGCCTTCTTACTACCATGTAAACCAAATAATCTTAAACCACTATTGTAATAGTCTTGGAGCCAAACGTTGTTGCACCTACAATGCAGTTGGTGTCATTATTTCTTAATTTGCTCAGAAAATTGCTCTTCTTTCTTTTGCCTGTAAGCAGGTTCACTGCTTGTATTACAGATTGCAGGTAGATGCTTAAGAACATAAGGAATAGTCTCTTATTATATACCTAATATAGATGGATATATATTAGCTTCTAGCATTTTTAGGTTTATCAATTTTTTAATTTTTTTTTAATTGAAAATAATGTTTTCACAATGAAAATATATAAACCCCCATTTAGGCATATACTTTGAAGTATAGATTTAGCAACACAAACTACACAAAAATTCTTCCTCTCAAATGATAAACCTATTTATCTATAAATGGTTGTAAATTTAGAGACATTACTTTGACGGAAGATTGTAAAAGACTGGAGAAAATCTATCAGTTTACTTTTAGACATAGGGTTGGCTACCAGAATTTTCAGGATGCCCACGCACACTGAAACAGCAGTCTAATTTTCACTGACTTAAAGAGGTTCTTCATTCAGCAAAGTGTGCAAGCTAATAAAGCTTTTTTTATAAGGAGTATGGACAGGTCAGATTCAATTCTAGGATGAGACACCTGACTTCAATAGCTCAAATATTCTTTAAGAGGACAGTACAGCATCAATACATAACTTTTCACTAGGAAGATTATTCAATGCACAAAGAAAAAAAAAAAAGATTGATAAAATAGCTTTAATTCTACTATAGCTGAAGTAATAGAAGAAATTAGATTGTATTCCAATTAAACAATTTTACACAAGCAGAAATATCATTTCAGTCAAATCACAAGCATAAACAAACTCACTTGCACCATCAAAAATGCACAGATTAGATGTACTATGCAATGCAGTGAAGTAATTTCCCAGAAACAAATCTTACTGAATCTTACAAACTGCTAGATTCTATATTTACTAAATCCTCTGGTGTAGAGTATAATTTTTACACTTTTAGAAAAATACTACTTGTAGAAAAAGACTACTATCACATTTTTACAGTAAGATAGTGTGTAACAGCAAGCACACAGAAAAGTTATGTGATGAGAGAATTGTGTCCACAAGGAAGTTTCTATGGAATCTTACACAGAATTGTGTAGAAATACAGTGCTAGGGTCTTCATGGAATTACTATCAATTTACACCACCAAGAAAGGATTAATTCTTTGTAGAACTAAAACTCTGGATTAGTAATGATCACTTGTTAAGAGGTCCAATTCATTTACCCAATGTTCAGCATAAGTTTCTGTATCCAGGACTTACGCTACTTTTCTTACAAATCAGGGTCTCAACATTTAGTTTTACTGATAATTAATTTTTTTTCACATGAGATAAAAAAGACAATACTACTGGTCCCAAAGTTGAACAGAGAGACATAGGTAGAATTTATAACTGGTGGATCTGGTGTAAGAAAAAAACAAAGAAAGACAAATGTCCAGTGGCTTTTATAGAGTAATACACAATCCTATAAACCACTTCAGCAGTTACAGTTTTTAATTTTTGAAGATTACCTGAATTACCTCTGTGCCCTTAAGGAAGCATATAATGACAGGGGCAAAAACTATGTAAAATAAAAAATGTCAACTACAAAGAAGGGTGATCTCACTGCAAGTACATGGCAGGAGCAAGCCCACCTTAGATTGCAAGTGAGTCAACACATCACATCACACCACACGCTACAGAAAGGTTTGTCACAAAGCCACATAAAGAAAGATCACAGACATTCAGACAAGGGCACTTACGTTATATTTTCAATTTCTGATGCTGTCCCGGACAGACAGGATATTGGAAACCCAAGCTACTTGCATCATACCAGATCTTTCAAATGTCTGATACATTATAAATCATGTGATAAGATAGTCATCAAGTGCATAAGGCACTTTATATAGTAGTAATTTCCTAGGACCAGCCACATGACTTCCAAATTTCACAGAATCATCAGAGTTGGAAGGAAGGGACCTCTAGACATCATCTAGTCCAACTCCACCAACACCCCAGCAGGTTTGCCTAGAGCACATTACACAGGATTGCATCCAGGCGGGTTTTTTATATCTCCAGAGAAGGAGACTCCACAACCTCTCTAGGCAGCCTGTCCCAGTGCTTCATCACCCTCACAGTGAAGAAGTTTGTTCTCATATTTAGATGGAACCACCTGTGTTCCAGCTTGTGCCCGTTGTTCCTTGTCTCCTCACTGGGTACCACCTTTAGATGTTTATAGACATTAACAAGGTCTCCTCTGTCTTCTCTAGGAATACACAATATTTCAGATGTGGCCTCGTCAGGGCAGAACAGAGTGGGAGGATGACCTTCCTTAATCTACTGGCCCCACTCTTCTTAATGCACACCAGGGTACCCTTGGCCTTCTTGTCCACAGGGACATATTGTTGGCTCATGGTTAACTTACTGTCTACCAGGACTCCAGGATCCTTCTCCCCAGGGCTGCCTTCCAGCAGGTCTACCCCTAACCCATACTGATGCATGGGCTTGTTCCTCCCCAGGTGCAGGACCCTACATGTGCCCTTGTTGAACCTCCTTAAGTTCCACTCTGCCCAACACTGCAGCCTGTCCAGGTCACGCTGGATGGCAGCACAGCCCTCTGGTGTGTCAGCCACTCCTCCCAGTTTTGTATCATCAGCAAACTTGCTGAGGGTACACTCTTGTCCCCTTGCCTAGGTCATTGATGAATGTGTTAAACAAGACCAGACCCAGTACTGACCCCTGAGGGACACGGCTGGCTACAGGCCTCCAGCTCAACCCTGCACCATTGATCATGACCCTCTAAACCCTGTCATTCAACAGGCTCTCAATCCACCTTACTGTCCACTAATCTAATGCACACTTTTTGAGTTTGCTAATGAGGAGGTTATGTGAGACAGTGTCAAAAGCCTTGCAGAAGTCAACATAGATAACATTGACTGCTCTCCCCTCATCTAACCAGCCAGTTATGACATCATAGAAGGGTATCAGATTGATCAGCATGATTTCCTCTTGGTGAATCCATGTTGACCTTTCCCAATAATTTTCTTTCTTCCACATGTTTTGAGATGACACCCAGACCAATTAGTTCCATCACCTTTCCTGGGACAGAGGTGAGGGTGAAGGTCTTTACAGCCTTCCCATGAAATCATGAAACTATTCCTTTTGCTGTTGTTAGTAAAACTCCCAAGCCGAATGGCTAAAACCAGATTATCTCCCATGACTTCTAAGGTTTTTGTCTGCACTTAAATATATACTGCATAATACAGTTTGTCTGATTTGTAGGCAATTTAACATATCCCTCTTGAAAACAATTTTGTGTAAACTTTTTAAAGTTGTAGATTCTTTTTGAGTAAATTTCTATGTATTAGTATTTAACTTGAAGTAAATTGTAAATGCTGAAGCCTGTTACCTACAACTACACTTCTGCAAAATATTATAAAATACATTAGATCTTTCTCTAAATAACATCACTTGATAGCAAGATGTAAAGTCTTCTTCATTACCTCCTATCACTATTTTACCCTGTATTACCACAGAAATGCGTGTGCTTTTTGTGCTGCCTATACACACATACACCCACATTTGTATGCACACACCAGATATAAAAATACAATCATTTACTTGGAGGATGTAAATATCAGAAAAGCAGCTATTAGACTCCTATGGAAGGAAATAGTTCGGAGTTTTATTTATTTGTTTCTGCTTTGGTTTTTTTTTTTAAAGGGGTACAGCCTTCAATAGCTTTCTCCTTTTAGAAAACTTGTTCTTTGCTGACAGTTGGGCTATAACTATATTTCTTAAACCCTAAAGCTCCCAACTTGCTGGAAATAAATTGATTTTGTGAAAATATGCGACACACAGGTTTTCAATATGGGTCCTGAACAGCCTGTCCCTAAAGTAGTTATTTTCATTTACACCCCTGACCTCCTGGTGTCTGCAGTGGTGCTGTGTTTTTCGTGTACTGCAAAAGCCACAGATCTGTTTCCATCCTTCTTAATTTAATATAAACTGCACATGCTTCAATCAGTAAGGACTTTCATTTTTATACTTCTTTGATTTCATGACACCAATAGTTCTATATTTCACAGTGTAGGGAGCAGAATGAAATTATACTGCTCTTGGACTTCAGCAATATCTGGTTTACGTGATTCAGGACCTCCACAGAAAGAAGAGGTCACTCTCAATATTTCTGTAAATGGTTCTTTCTGGAGGTGTGTATACAGTAAGTCTGGCAAAGTGTAGTTTTTCTGTTGTGTATAAAGCGCGGCAAAAGCCCCACACACTTCTGTGAGAGTGCTAAGATGTATCTGCATAATCCAATGCCCAATTGTTTTGTTTTGACATAATTCTACAGAGGTTGGAAAAATTTAGATAAAAGTTCCCATTTTTTTTGCCATCAACTGTCTTGTATATCATGATTGCAGTCTCTGCCAGCAGGATTTCAGCTTTTAAAAACCCTCCTCCTTTTACACTTGAGAACAGAGTCTGGCCTTATGTCTATATATGTTCCATTAAAAGACTGTTGCTATTCAGAATCTGAACTATCAGATTGAATTTAGAAAACTGTTTTTGTGTACCTAAGGAAATTGATATTTGTCCTGAATATTTTAAATACTTCTTCAGTGTATACTTTCTCAGCTCAGGTAATACCTCAAGAGTCTTTACTGTAATTGATTCACTACAGAACTGTGATTTCTATTGTTTCAATGCCTGGAAATCTCATAGATATTTCTGTCCTCACTCCAGCCATTGAACCATTGTAATTCTGAAAAATTACTTTTTTCTCTCACTAGACTGACTCATGCGATGTTTCTTCCACTACAGTGACAAAATAAACAGAAACCACAATACACAATAAGAAAATATTGTAACAAATATTGGTAGGAAACTATCTGAAGGAGTAGTTATTACAATCTCTTCTGGGTGATGGAATGTATAACTAGAGAATCAGATTCTGTCAGTGAGTGTAGCTAAAGGTAGAGATTAACTGAGTTTCTTCAAACAATATTAGTTTTATCGCATTATTGACAACATGTTTAAATGAATCACTATGTAATTCTCTGGCTGCAAGGTAGAAACAACAATAAAAAATATTGGCTGCTTGTTACTTTAATGGGATGATAACCTCTAGCAAAATGACAGAGCAGAGGAGTTACAGCTCACCTGGACCTTTGAAAATCTCCATCATGTAGCTTATGTTTCATGTTTATGCATCGGCATTTCTTCCAGGATATTTTAAGATTTTGCAGGAGAGAGTATAACATTTGGCTATTGGATTTAATAGTCATGGATATTCTCTGTCAAACTGTAGAATCATGGTCATACAGTTTTTATTAGAGGGAAAACCAAGCCGTTAGGTAGTTTCCATAACTGAAAAATAGAAGATGTGCTATATAGTGAAATATATCTGATTTGCAGTGTCATGAAATCATTAGAGTGTTTCAGAAAACCAATTAGATGCTGCACAATTAAGAGAAATTCTGAATTTGTTTCTGCCTTTTGTGACCAATATTCTGTTTGCATGCACATGTAAAGGTAGGAAGAAAAAAATAAAGTTAAAAACAAGTTAAATAAGTTACAGATAACAATCTGAGATGGTGTCAGTATTTTTTTTAAGTTTGTTTTAAATTTTTTTAACGTTTTAGGGTTTTATTTAAAATGTTAATTCAGGAATACCAATAACTCATGTGACTTAAATATTATTATTTTCTGAAGACAGCAAACAAAAGAATTACATTTGGAATGCAAAGATATATCAAACTAGCAAGGACACAGAATACCAGAAGATGCAACCAACTAAATCTATTACAAGTAATAAAGTGTCAGCTCTTCAGTACAGTGAATTGTCTTTATGAGCTTTATTGTTTTAAAACAATTAATTCTAGGATTTTTATAATGAGTTAAAAACCCAACTGTAGCAAAATGTCTTAGTCTTATGGTTATATTTATATAGTTCTGCGACTTTGTATATTGTTTTTCAGAATAAGTATGTAGATCCTAAAACTCTTTCTAGTTTACTTTCAGGAAGAATGCAGTTATCATCAACCATTATCATATTTTTCTTATATAAATAAGGTATAATTTGATTTTAAATTAATACATGATTTAGTTCTTTTCAGAGTCTTTTATGCAACGATATTATAAGACTTGTTCTTACATTGCAAATGCCTTTTCATTTCAGTGTGGCTTAACTTTTATAAGACCTAAATGCATACTTAATTGTGGAAACATACCCACAAAGAGGTGATTTCACAAGCTCAGCACTTTGTTGAATTGGAGAACAAGGGAATATTTAGTTTCATGAACCAGAAACCATAATTCTTTTTTTTGTTAATTTCCCTGTTTGTTACTTCAACTTTCATGTAAGACGGGAAAACTTTTTTGTGCTTATTTGTAAAAACCCCAAAGTGAGCCTTTGACCAAGGTGAGTTAAAGAGTTTAGGGCAGAACAGTGTTAGTTGACAACTTACAAAATGTTAATACAGCTACAAATTTCTAAGCACATTTCTATATCTAGCCTCAAACAATTCTAATACCACACACACTTCTGCAGTTACATTTGAGCAATCAGCATGCCCTCTTTTCAGGGGGATAGCGCAGGTTGCCTGAGTTCAAACCCTCCTGTGAGAGATGTGAGCGCTCCAAATCTGTGTGTTTCCCTACTGCTTCCTACCACCTGCTCAGCAGCAAGGAAGCACTCTTCAAGCTCCCCCACACATGCTGAGGTGTGTGTCCCTGTGTCTGCATCCAGCACTTGCTCCCGCAGCTGAGTGCAGGCTGCTCCCAGTGCCCCAAAGGGAGGCTGCACCATCAGCCCCAGGCAGAGACTGCAATGCTTGTAGGGTGACTACCAGAAGCGTCAAAACAGGGATTGACCACTGCTGTTTTAACAATTTTTCCAATTTCTTTGCTACTTTTATGCCATTTGTAATTACTTGCTTACTGTTCAAACCAGCTGATAGTTATTTTCCTCATAATAGGCCTTTTAGAAAGGTTGAGCCATGTGATCATCCCCATACTCAAAAGCTTTCGATTGAACTTTTTATATAACAAATTAGACAATCAAAGCAGTATAATTATCCAGCTTTGCAAACAATTATAATCTTTGAGTTCACCTGAAATTCAACAAGGGGGGATGAGCAATAAAGGAGTCTCATGACCCCAGATCCTTCCAAGACAGACTGAGCATTTAGTCTAAGGAACTGCTGGTCAATAAAGAACTCATCTTGTTGATTATTGTATTAGCTACACAAACATCAAGAATGTTCTGTTAAACCCCAGTAAACCTTGGGAAAGCAGTGTTTTGATCTTTCTTGAAATGGAAAGTATTATACCTAATGTCTGGTTTGAGATAACATGGCATATTGAAAGAAGCATTGTTTAGCTTGAAATTCTGGCTGCATGTGCAAAATCTGAAATTAAGTATTATTTCACACACGCACACAAAAGTAATGTTGTGAGAGGACCTAATCCTCATTTTTTTCCAATACCTTTCCCAAGGCTGTTCAATAAAGTACTTCCGGGAACATTTCTGCATCTGTCATTTGTCTATTTGTTCACTGCCTGATGTTCATTTAACATTTCCAATGCTCACAATCACCCAGTTAGTTGTAATTTTGGCATTTACCCCCTTTTCTGTTATTTCTGTCTTCCTGCTTGCAGAAGCTCATTTGATACTTTCAGAGGAAGGCTCAGTATAATTTACTTAGGATGGGTCCTCTTATGTTCAAGAAGGCTTCTTAGAATGTCACCATCACATTTCTGTCTGGACGGGTTTGAGATCTGTTTTGTACTTCTGTCTCTTAAGACGAATTGTGATCAAGCTTTTGCTCAGTATTTGCGTTCAAATCGATGCAGCAGCTATTTATTGAAAACCATTACCATTTGGTTCAGAGATATGTAGTGACCAGAATGCAGCAGATAGGTATGTAAATGTCTAGAGACATGCAGAATAGGCAGCAATATCTCATGCAGTAACTTAATTCCTTCTCTTAGTTTTGGCCAGTACTGAAAAGACTAAATGCACACAGGCTTATGTCATAGGTTTCTGGAAACCCACAGTGTGGATTCATGATGTGATAAGTGGTGTCTGGAGAAAGACTCCTTCTCTCCATTGCCAGCAGAAATAATTGCAAAATTGAAGATAAAGAAGGTAGAAATAAGGGTGGCTTCCATGGTCATGAAGGATGCTAGCACTCTGAAAGACGCAATAACATTTCAAAGAGGAAAAAAATGTATGTGTTTCATCTTAATAACATGTTCTGGATAAGGAAAGTGAGAAAACTAAATATAACAAGAAATAAAATGGTCATAATTTAAATGTATGTCACTCTAGGTTGCAGAAAGCAATGAGTTTTCTTGACAGCCATAAAGAAAGTCCTACTTCATAATTAAATGTTTTTTAAAAAAATGAAACTCAGAAATTTGTTATCTAATCATGCAAATTTATTCTGGCTGTGTTCAGGACACTTCTAATGTAACCATTCCCCCTTGATATAATAATAGGAGCATCAAAATAAGAGAAATAATTCTTTGGGGCATACCCTCTGTCATGAAAATTATTATTTTTAATCTGATATAAGAGTTACAAAGGCAGTTGTGCTCTTCAGTAAAATGGAGGAAAACATTTGTCTTTTCATTTCATTATAATACAAAGGAAGTTATCCAGGAAGATTTTGTTGCTTATATCAATGCTGGTTTATGTTACAATCATCTTGATGACAGATTTAAGATATCTCCTCAAGATACTATTTGAACAAAATTCTATTAATAAAATCATTCCTTTTAAATTTATCTCCTAGTAATTAAAGAAATAATTAATTGACTGTGATTAATCTTCAGCATTAGCACTCAGTTCTACTTCAAAAATTCCTCAAAGAAGGGAAAATTTGTACCACATGTACTTAATATGGAATGTGGGGTCCCTACAGAAATCACTATACACTGAAATGCAGACTATCAGATATGGTGTTACATATGCTGTTTCAAATTTCTATGTTGCAAGTGTTTACAGAATCGTGTAAAGATTTATATTGTAATTCATGCTACTGGAGAAGAAAAGAACAAAAAAAATAGGAAAATTAATGCAGGATTCCGAAAGGCCTATAAAATATTTGTGGTTTGTAAAATGTTCTGGCATAAATTTATGACTACAGTTCAGTTAGTTTTGAGAGAGAAGACATAAACAAAGAATAACTGACATTTAAGGTCCCTCTTTAATCTTCTGAGATATCTATTCTGAAAGAAGCCCAAGAGCATTGTGTTGGCAGTCTCCACTAAGATGAAGGTCAGCATCTGAAGTAATTTACTAAGTTAGTAGGTAAGTAAGAGAGAAAGCATGTCTCAATTTCTGTTTTGATACTTCAAGGGCAGTTATGATATCTTGAAAGGTAACTATTGATATTCTACTTGCGTTACATAATACAGGCAATAAAACATGAGGCTCAATACATACTGCGACCAAACCAAGGAGTACGCTGAAGCTTGCTTCTGTTGGAAGGAATGCAAACTACAGAACAGCTTCAGCTGCAGGGTGAACAACTTGAGAGAGAAACCACTGACTGACAGCTGGGAATGGAATTAAGTTTTCAGGTAAAAATTAATGCCTTTGATTTTGATGTAATATTATACAAATGCTGGAATGGGATGTTTATATAAATTTTTTTACTATTCTAATTCCCAGATCATCTCTATATGTGAGCTCTCTGTATGAATGAGCAAGAGCCAGTCACTGCTTTTGTGAAAACAGGATTTTCACACTAAGTAGTATACTCAGTAATTAGCATGAACTCTTAAGTGTTCTAGTACTATGGACTGAGATTTCATCCTCATGACAAGACCAGTTTGGGGACTACCAAACACAAATTTGGAGAAGAATCTCTTTTAGCAATCAGAAAAGAATGTCTAGAACATACTCATGAATTCACTAAAAGGCGTGCACTCAGAACAAACACATTTCTAGAAACTTTCTATGCCTTAATATGGAATTGTACTATTTCAGTTGACAGAGAGAGAGAGGAGAGATGGCTTGCAAAAGACTTGCCCTTTTGTGTTCACAGTTAAATTAAAAAAACTGATTCTACTCATATTGAAATTAACAGCAAAATTCCTGCTCATTTCAATGACAGCTGGATTGGCCTATAAATGTCCTTTGTTATGCTTATTCTGCTGCACGTAGTATGTTTTCCTCTAACAACATTCCGTAATTAACAACAGTTTGACAGACTGAAAGATCCCACTGTTTCATACTTGTTATTTCTGCACAAAGCTGAATTGTGGGGTTTGATGACAGAGGGAAATTGCAGTTAAGTGAAATGTGCTCTTTCCCACAAAATACCTCTTTGAGTACAACCATGTGATGCTTATACTAAATAACAACTTGCTGATTATAAACTCATAAGATTACCATGCTGAAGACTTTTTGCAGTGTAAACATAAGAGTATCCATAATTTGCTGAAACTGAAAAATTCTGACTTAACTATTCATTAAAAAACCTTAACATCCCTTCTTCCACCCTAGCTTGATTGTCACGGTTTAGGGTCAGAGCAGCCCCTTAGACCTGTAACAGACACTCTCTGATAACTCCCCTCCCTCCCCAAACGGGAAGAGAAAGGGAAAAAGGGAGAGAGACTTAGCGATTAGAAAAGGAAACTAGAACAGATTTAATGAAAAGGAAATTAATAATAATGAAAAAAATGGAATCTATACAAATATATACAAAACCAGTATGGAACCCAACCCCCCTGATGGTAATTCCATCACCGTCACCACTGATGCTGT
>WUAM01000389.1:3522859-3554687 GCA_024336885.1 Actenoides hombroni | reverse complement strand
GCTCCTTTATCTAGAAGGAAGTAGAGAAGGAGTATGTGAATCAGCAATACACTGCTGTGCAGATGCTGTGTGTAAATCTACAATGAAAAACACTTGTACTTCAAATATTTTCATGGACATTAATGTTGCATTGTTGATCCATCTGAATCTGCCAGTTGCTTCATGAAGATCTCAGTGAGTGACAGTGAACAATGGAGATGAAATTAAAATCAAATTTAGACATGAATATTTAATAAAGACATAATAACATAAGCCTGAAATAGCGGTCTAAAGGAGAAGAATGTGCAATGAGTGCTGAGAAGTCGCTCACCTAAATAAAAATTACTGGACACCTTTGTGCCTGATAGTGCCTCTGGAAGAAGGATAGCTTACATTAAAGAAGGTACAACAAATTCCTCCATAATTCACAAGTTTTTTCATTGTGCTCATTTGCTTTGCAAGAGGAGGATGGGCAGACTCTCCAATACTCCATCTTTTCCATAAGACTTTAATAAAAAAAAGTGTATTGGAGGCAGAATACTTAAACAGTTCACACTCTTTACACAGTACTTGCACTCTAGCTCATTCTATCTGGAAGATAATAAGAATAATAGTAATGCAATTAAAATTGAACTGTGTATTTTCTGCTGCACAGATACACTATTATAAAGGCACTTTTAAATAGGAAATTGACAGTGTCTTTCTTTGGAGCTATTAAAATTATAAGGGTTCATCTTCATGTTTGGTCCTTGAACTGAATATTTCTAGGGCAGTTCTTTTGGCTTCAGAATTGAACACATTTGAGATAATCATGTTTTGACTCTCATTCTCTGAAAGTTACTTTGCTATGAGCCTTGGGCAGAACTGGGTTGTACAACAGCCAGAGTTACATGAATCTAATCCCGAGTGGAGCCTCTCTGCAGCAATCATGTAAATGTAAATGAAGAGGCAAAGCTAGTCAGTTGATAAAATTATCTCTTTTGAGTCAACTGTGGAATCACTCCTCTGGTAGATTGCTAGTAGAAAAATGGATGTTTGGCAGAATTGCCTTTGAGAAGCGAAATGGGAAGCACCAACCAGTGATAGCCATTAAAGAACCCATCACTTTTTTAAACAGGGCTTTAAATTCTTAAGAAATTTGTCAAATTCAAACTTTGTCTATATTAATGTTTATTACATTCTAGGATAAATCATGACTTTGGCTAGGCAAGGCAACAAACAATGTCTTTGTGAATTTTTCCTCTGCCATGTAACTCTGCAGTGTCAGCTGTTCTCTGAACAGTGACTTCAAGCCCAGCGAGTCTTTCAGCTTTTCTGGGAGGAACATTTGTATTCCTCCCTGTGTCTGTCAAGCCACCCAGGTGGCAAAGGAAAAGGAAGATATATCTGGAAAAGACTGTATGTTTCATGGCAGGTTGTTAATGGCTATTTTAGCAGTTGTGTAGCATCTTCTGAGTATGATAAAAACTGCAGCTATCAGCTATCAGCACGTCTGGATAAAAAAGATGATTTCCAATAATAAAATACTGAGAGAGAGAGAGAGGAAGAAACAAGGGACATAGCCCATTAAAAAAATGGAGAAACTCTTATTGGCTGTGCTACTTCATTTTCTTAAGTCAGCAGACTCCAGCAGACTTGGAATAAGCTCACAGAGAGCTCACCTATTGTTTGCTGTCTTTGTTCTGGAGGAGGTACGGAAGACTTGCTTGAGAAGTTCAGAGTAGCTGACCAGTTCCTTCTGCATATTGCTGGATCAGATTTTGTAGCTGCTGCTGTATCATAACACAGAAGTACTGCTGCTGCCACTTACAGGGACCTACTGGGGAATTGCAGCACTGGGACCCAGCCCACCTGTCTGTCAAGTTAAACCAACTTAGAGATTACCAGGACAGTAGCATAACATTTGGCAATATTAAAAAGAAAGAATATGATAAACATAAAAGATTTTTAATGTGTGTTCACTATATTTATAAGCTAAATATATTTATAAGCTTCTAGACAATTTTGGATTTACGGAAGTTAAGTGAAAACTTTGGCTTCGCAGTTCTAATTACTGTGAGATTCCCAGCTGTCTTTGGTCTTGATATTATAGCAATACATTCAGTAAAAGAGGAACAAAAAACCAATGTGCACTTGATGTTACTTGGAAATATCATTGATTTTTCCTATATTGTCAGCTGGCCTCCTGGACAGGATTCATATCTTATGAATATGCCAAGACTGATTTTGTACTTCATATGGCTTACATATATGTTTTATTACAACAGAGCAAATCTTGGATATTTCTGAAAAAAAAAAAGAAAAAAATTCCATGTAGCTGTAAAATTGTTCAAATCTTAGGACTGCAGCTGTCAACAGGTGCAAGTAAGTTATCATTTAGGCTAATACACTTAAACACATTTTTGCGAGGCCTACAACATACTGTACAACTTACAGCATTGCTTCCTCCTGTTCCATAATATCAAATCTAGTGTAAAGAACCACAACTGATGCTGCTCTTATTCTTGCTATTAATAATATTCCCTTTCTTTTAACTGAAAAGAACAGCTTATTCAAAGTAGGGCACAGTAGGTGGAAACAATTCTCTAACATATATGTGACTTTTTAATGAAGTTTAGTGCATTTTTAACAGTCACAGCATGAATGTTCTAGAATAAGTTCTTATGATTGGTCTGTGTAACTACCACTGGATATTCACAAAAGAAAGAATTTTATGTTAGTTCATTGAATTGACTTAAAAAATGTGCGTCAAGTCAGTTTGGAGAAATCTTTGTTTCTACGGGATATACTTCACCTCCTGGAAATTCTTGTTTGAGAGCCTGTTGCCCCCAGTCTCCTCTCTAGCATGAACCTCCCTGGCTAGAATGTACTTCCCTTTAGTTTCTCCGAATTATACAACTGGATGGATCATCAAAAAGAACCTGATCAGGAAAAAAAATCATGTAAGACCATGCACCACATAAGATGAGGTTTTTCAGCAAGCTCTGTGTGTGTGTATCTCTTTGCAAATAAGGGAATGAAATACACTCCTTTACATAATGTTTCAACTTGGTTAACTGAAACAAAATTCTTGATTTGACTGGAGCTGACCCCAAATCAAAAGATTTCATTTGGACCTTTCAAATGAAAAAAACTCCCACATTTTCCCATCAAAATGAGAATTTTCTTGTGATACAGTTTATGACTGTTGTACTTCCTAACAAACAAATGGCAGCAGCCAGCTCTGCACCATTGTGCATGTGCAAGTGTGTGTGTGGGCACAAGATTCTTTCTCTCTGAGTGAGTCTGGAATAGATCTATATCAGGCTCCAGTCACCATCCCTGGAGGTATTAAAAAACCATGTAGATGAGGCACTTCAGGACATGTTCTTGTGGGATGGTGAGGTTCTTTTGTTTGTTTGGAGTTTTTTGGGGGGCTTTTTGGGTTTGTTTCTTTTCGGGGGTTGATGGTTGGATGCAGTGATCTGTCTTTTCCAACCATAACAATTCCGTGATTCTGTGAATATTGTAATTTCCTACTTGTTTGCCTGTTAGTTTTTATATGAATCTATTTTATTGTTTTATCATCTTTTCCTTTCTTATCTGTAATAGATTCTCTTTATTCCTGTAGCTTCACCAATAAGACCATACCCATCTCCTGGTTAGATTTGCAGGTCAGACTTCTAGCTGACCTTAAATGTCTGAAGGCTTACAAGAGAGTCTTGATAGTAAGAATTGTACTTTGACTCAAGTGTAGATGTTTGTAGGGTTTGTCTGCTGCAATTATAGAATCCAGTTTCAGTTCACCCACTGTAAGTATCTCAGCCAGTTAGTGTTTACAAGAGTTGAACAGGAAAAGGTAAGAAGTCATTATTAGCAGAGGTGCCAAGTGTATTTCCCTTCACCAGCTCTTTTAGTTATAGTTTGAATGTCAAAGCCTTCCTTTGTTTACAAAGATGTTTGTCAGAAATGTAGTCTAAAAAACCTACTGGGTATTTTCAGCAAGGTAGGGGATCCCTTTTGTCAGTCTTGATGAATGAACTGCAGCAACTTCATTTCTGTGGTTGCATGAAATGCAAAAGGAGGAAGATAGCTTAATTCCTCAAACTTGACACCTATAATTTTAATTACTATAAATAGTACCAAATAATGCCATATTCATTTTTAAAGTGCTGTCTTTTGGTCACAGGCATTTAATGGTTTCAGCATTTATGACATTACTTGGTGAATTCTCTAAAAATTCAGCATAAAAGGTAAGCTGTGATTCATGTTTATTTTGCTATGTATCTGAGGCCTTGAAAGGATGTAGGTTTAACTGAACACAAAAAGTTGGGAGAATAACTCTTAGGTAAATACTTCTTGCTGACAGCAAATTCTGACAAGTACTTGTGAACATGAATATGATTAATTCTTTGACTCACATAAAGTTATGCCTTACTGCTTAAAATGGAAAGAATTGTGACAGACTGTCTTCTAATCCATCCACAGTGACCAAAGACTGTTTCATGACACAGCTGTGATACAGCATGAGTTGTTATGATAGAAATTGCTATTTTCAAGGCTCTGCTAACATTACTTTTACATTTTCTTGAGTTTTCATGTTTTGTTTTTCCATTTCTTGGTTTTTTTTTAAACTTGCAAAATATTGTTATATCATTACCAGAAATTTTAGGAAGTTTACAGAAGCGTAATGCCCTTGCTTTACCTCAACACTATGCTTATTTACAATGAGAGAAGTCCATCTTTTTCTGTTTAGTGGACCTTACTAACTAATCGTGTGGCAGATTTTTGTGAGCTTCCTCCTTTCACCCAATACTTACGTATTCCCACTTTTCTCTGAGTACAGCTCAGGAGAACTCTATAGCATGCCAGTTTCTTATACCCAGGGCTCCATCCTTTAAAACTGTCTATCTGCATGGGATCTCTTGGTCAAAACGGGGAGCTCACGAGACCATAACTGCCTTTCTCTAGCTAGGCAAGTCTACTCTGAACATAATAGAAAATGGAAAAGCAGCATGTATTAGTATTATAGCCAGTATTCTACTGTGATTCTGAGAACAAAGACACAAAGTTTTTCTTCTGATATTGCATGTGTTGAGTAATATCGTAACGCTGAAGATAAAAAAGTTCTGTTCTCCCCAGGAGGAAAGAAATCATGCCTCAGGATCTTCTCAAGTGGAAAATAAAAACTTAAGGGAAAATAGCTACAGAATAGATTAGAAAAGGAAAAATGGAGTCGGTTGTACTTTTGCTAAATCTAATACTTTGGGGTTTTGAATCATAAAGGTCTAGTGATGTATATCTTAGTCACCTTTTTCTTTTATTTTTCATTTGTTTCACCATAATATTTTAGGGGGAAAACAGTCCTATTACCTCCTTCTACATTCAGATTCCTGGTCGTATTTTTAATATACTACCCAGTTCTTTAAAAAAAAAAAAAAGAAAGAAAAGAAAAGAAAAATCAAACAAACAGCATTTGCTCTGCAGTAATTATTTAATTTTTATTTTTTTTTCTGGAGTGTTATGCTCTCCTACACGCACAAGTGTCTTCAGTGGTTACCTAGGAAAGCCAGAACAGGAACATTTGAAAACTGAAATGATCAAGATGAAAAGAAGCAATAAAAGCAAACAAGAAAAGAGAATATTATTGTAAAAAATTAAGAACTCTTTTTTTCCATCACACGCTTGCCTGAAAGTACTCATATGAAGACAAACAGCTGTGTATTTGAAAGATAATGATCTAAGCATGAAAAAAGAGATAACAAACAGTTGATTAGAGATTTTTCAAGAAAAAGTGTCAGTGTAGTATAGAATTACTCTTTATTTGAGGAAAATGTTGGAAATCCATCTCCTTTCCCAATATTTGGGCTCATGTTACTGAATTTGAGGCATTGTATCATTTTTAGTTGTCATGATTTAGATTGTTTAGAAACAGGTAAACAAAAAAGGTAAAATTACATTCTCCACTGGAACCAATTCTTTGAATGCTTCTGAGCTTTGAAGACACTGAGAGTCATGTTCTCATGGGTCAGGATTCTTCTCCAAGTGTAATACTTTTAGAAAACAGAAAATATCCTCTTTTATATTGTGTTTCTCTGCACTTTGGACATGTCATTTTGTAAGCCTACATACTTAAAAGTTTAGCAAACCTGTAAGAGGGGAACAGGGAATTAGAAAGAAGAGTGTTGAGCAGCCTCCAAGACAGATGTAGTCAGTTTGTTTTCTCACTGTTGACCCATGCTGAGGCTGAATTAACAGCTTAAGTAAAATTTGACATGAATTCACAACACCCTTCACTTCACCTTCCTTGTTCACTGTCCCACCAGCATTTGGCATGTTATGTGTCAAACTTCCTACAGTTCAGTAGATTTGAAAGTCTCCGGGTCATACATTCATTAATTGTGGTTTTCTCTCTGGAACCCATAGTGTAATTAGAAATCTACTTAATGTGATGGTAACTATTAAAGTCAAGCCATTTGATCACTTCAGTCTTGTTATAAAATTGTTACAATTCTAAACTATGCATGCAGAACACTCAAAATTCCTATTAAATTAATTTAATTAAAGTTTAATTTATGCTTTCAACAGTTTCTACTGCCTGAAAGTGTGGTTTACATTTTAAGTATCTTAAAAGTTACAGTGTTTCATTTTCATGCTAGAAAAAAAAATTAAAAAATTACGTTACATAGAACCTGATAGCATTTTTACATAATTCAGGAAATAGAAAATTAAAGTAGCCAAAGCAATTTTTAAATGCTTATATTTCCAGCAGTACTGAATAGCAGACTGCTGGTTGGGAGTTGGGAGTTTTTTGGGTCCTTTTTTAGCTGTGATGCTGACATGTCTTGTAGTTTATGTAACTCCGCTGTGTTTCTGCATCAGTAAAATGATCAAACCTACAGTTAATTAGAATTATGCAAAATCCTTTGGCATCATTTGTGATCTTAACAGATAATTGTGTTGAAAAGTCCATTGGAGATCTATTCAATATTTTTGGAAGTCTGGCCCTTTTGATTATATACTTCAATGATGTATGTCTTTGAATATCAGATGTGATTTTTGAATTCAAAGAGTTTTTAAAAATCTGATCTGTGTGTTATACATAGAAGTAATATGAGTTGCTAGATATAGAAGTAAGTCTTGGCAGAAAAAAAGCTGCATTTTTTGAGAAGCAGTGTGTAAGCATGCAATTCATTACTATATCATAGTGAATACATGCTAATCTCCCTCATCCCTGTCACAGTTTAGGGTCAGGGCGGCCCCTTAGACCTATAACCCTCATCACTCCCCAAAGGGGAAGAGAAAGGGAATAAGGGAGAGAGACGTAGCTGTTAGAAAAGGAAACTAGAACGGCTTTAATGAGGATGAAATTAATAATAATAAAAATGGAATATATACAAATATATACAAAACCAGTGTCAAACTCAAAGCCCCTGATGGCAATTACATCACCATCACCACTGATGCTGTGGAGCAGGCACTGGGAGAGTCCCAGACTGGGGCCTGCAGCAGATGGGAGCTGTGTTCAGGAGCTGGATTCTGGTACCGGGTTCAGGAACACTCTGATTGGGATCAAAGGCAGAATGTACAGAGTCCTCCTCAGATGCTCCAAGGAGGAAACTAAAAGAGGACCCGAGCCAAGCCAAGCAAAGCTGGCAGAGCGGTCCAAGAGAACAAAGAGAGGGAGGGAGACCCACATGATCCCTCAGCTTTATACCAAATATGACATCTATGGGCTGGAATCCCTCGTTGGTCAGTTTAGGGTCACCTGTCCTGTCCGCTCCTCCCCACAGGTGTGGCCTTTCACTTTCTGCACCCCCCAGTGTGGTACACAAGATCCAGCAGTGGCCTTGGTCTGCACACCAATCCTTGGTACTAACTCTAAACATGAGGTGTTATCACGGCTAGAAGCAGACACTGCTTGTGAAAACATGCTGCCAACTTCAGACAGTGCAGTTAGTTAGAAGAACTGAGCTGAAAAGTAAAATCACTGAAAAGATTTAGTTCTGTTCTCACTCAGAGCAGGACAATCCCATAATAGGAAGCCCTTTCATATAAAACCTTTTCCTTAAAAGATGTGAGAAGTATGTAAATTTATTTTGTGAATAAAACTTCTCACAGTACTGCAAAGTTATGCTTTAGGGTCATAAGTATTTAAGTGGCAAACTGCTTCATGTTGAAAACTCAGTGCAGAATGTGCATGAAACAAAAGACTGTAAAAAATATACTTTCCAGAATAGTAGTAGATGTGGAAATAAGGAATAAGTTTTTGACTTTTTTTTTTTTCTGATGCTAAGTGTCCTGGGAAGGTGTACATTATGTTATTTCAATTACTTTTCAACACCACTGAAAAATTTTTTATTGTATTTTACAGTATTTAATTTCCCTGATTCCCTGTTGGCAATGTGTTTGTCTTTGAAAGACTTGCCTTGGTATTTTTTCTTATGATTCTTGAAACCGAGGGAGTTTAATTGTTTTGCATTAACCAGTCTTTAAATTTTCCATAGCGTATTTGGCCAGTAAAAAGAATGGTAGCCACACAGACACTAGAATTAATATAAAATTGAAACAAGTATTTTTACTTTATTTTTGTTTGCTCTTTGACTTTATCATAACATCCCTTTGTAAATGTTGAATTAAGGAACTTTTATAAGGACTTTCAAGGGAAAGGGAACAGACTAAGAAGCATCTGTTTTTCACGCGACAGCACTAACCTTTGAAAAAACTAATAGTATCATTTTCTGTCTGCTACTGATTGCCCTATAGAAGGCTTAAAATAACTGGATTGAAGAAAATTAATGTTTGCCATAAAAGGCCACCTTTCTTGCTATTTTTGATATTCAAAAATCTTGTAACGTTTTCAAAAGGAAGTAGCATTCACTGTTGTTTCCAGTATTTAAATTATATCATTTTAATATTCTGTAAGAATTTGAGTAACATAAGATGCCTAAAAAGAGATACTTTGCATCATAATGACAGCCATCTCAATAGAAATATATTGGTTTTACCATATGGACTTCCTCATTGCAAATTAATTTAAGCAGACTTTCTAGAAGGTGTATAGGATAGTAACTACCTGGCATGAAATGCTATGTGGTAATGTTCCTTTATGCTGTTTAAAGGCTGTCTTCATTCTTTAAAGAGAAAATTGATGTATTCTGAAGTTTCCATTCTGATTAACAAAGTGCAGTTCTTACACCTCAGAAGAAATTCTGTCATTACAAAATGAGCGATAAAAGACAATGAAGAACACAGGGAGTCAGATGAAGATATAAAGCAGATAACAGACTGCATATTAATTTCACTATATTGATTCCATAGTTTAGAAAGAACAAAAGAAAACCAAGGAAAAAAACAAGGAAGCAAACAAAACTTATACAAGCTTTTCCAAAGAAGACACATGTGGGACCTAAGAAGCTAAATTAAAATACACTAGCAGAGAGTTGAGCATATAAAATGTAAAAAGATAATTATTCATTTTCTAAACTCAAGCAGTAGCCTGAAGCTAAGAAATGAAAGTTTAGGTGAGTTATTAACAGTAAGCACTTAATATCTGAGTAGTAGAATAGCCTACTGAAAGGAATTGTTCTGCAACATCAATGTAGGTGCTTAATAACAAGATGGGAAAAGACAGTATTTGACATGCATTCTTTATACAGGACCTGATCCAGTGCTTATTGCAGTCATCATCTTCTCAGATGCTGGCTTAAATGTGCAGTGTGTCGAAGCACATACAAGTACTTCTTTTTACTATCGTTCAATATTGTGTATATAAGGCTGTTATGATTTTGTTTATTTAATCTTTGTTAATTAAGATAAAAATAGAGTTCCAGGCAAATATTGCTAAACAGGTCAACCTAGGCCTGAGCCCCATGAAACTAAAATGCATTCAAATTAAATGCCAGCTTAAATGCTTACCTAGTTTGGATCTCAAATTTGCCTTCTTTGAAATTTCATCTCTGGGTATCACTGCTAACTATTAACTCTGGGTTTCTGTAATATGTCAGATATGCATGTCACAAATATACAGCATCCAGTGTATCTTTAGGTATTTTATTATTAACAGGGATTCCTTTTCTGATTTCAAACAAGTATTCCTTGTAATACTAGTCAGAAACCATAGCTTGCATGGTAAGACATTTATATATGGATATATAAGAATTAGTCATGATGAAATTTGAGTCAAAATCACCTTAATATATTAGTCGCTGATTTGCTGTTACTAACCATTTTTATTTTGCTCTGTGCCTAATATAATCTAGGGGAAGATCACCAGAATGAATAGGTAGTTACAGTATTTAATGACTTTATTACCATACTCACTCACCACCCAACCTTCTGCAAAGCAAAGGATGGTGCCATTTTGTAGTATAACGACCTATGATTAAACAGAAAAGCCAACATAGACATCAAATAAGGGTCATCTGCTCAGGATCATTCAGAAACAGCCTCCTATTTATATGGTCTTCAGTTCTGAAGGTTGCTCTTCTGCCATGGTTGTGTCCTGTGCTTACAGTAGAAGGAATAACCAAGGCCAGATTAATTCTTATTTTAATGTCTGAAGTATGCTAACTATGTAAAATGTTTTTTGGATCAAAATTACCAGTGGAAAAGCTCATGCAGTAGTAATTTTCCCAGAAAACTTTATAATAGAGCAGGCAATACATTGATGAGTATAGCTACCTGAAAGTTGTCTGGGGCCCAAGCCAAGGGATGTTACTTACCATATGTCAGCTGAGGTTATTGATTGCAATGGAGACCTTAAACCACTTCCAAAGACACTACAGTTAACCTGGCGAACTTAACAATGAAATGCATTTGCATTATAAGGCATAAATTAAGAGATAGTATAAAAAGGTTTTTATATAGTCTTTCAGTTCAGAGTTATTGTGTGGTTGATAGCTGTGACTGCCTTCTTGAAGATGACTTCCAGGAATGAATGGAAATGAGGTCAGGGGAAAGGAGTTGTGCCAGTGTTAGTTGATTGTTGAAGTTCAGATGCAACCACAAGTGACAGTATGAAACCTGCTCTGACTTGACTTAATTGTGGTCTTCTATTTACTGGTTTTGTGTGTTTATTTTTCTTCTGTGAGATAACATGTGCATGGAAACTGTCTTGAGATTCACAAGAAAGACAAAATGTTTTAGTTTTACCGCAGTTGTGTCACCTCATCGTATTTTGTCTAAGTAGTCTTCATAAACTGCTTGTACAAGTAGGTGTCTACTCACTGGAATGTACAATATCCACCTTTTTCTTGACTTTTTCCTCAGAAAGTAATGTCTTAATGCCTTCTGATCTGCACATCTTGCAGGTTTCACTAAAATTTAGGAATTACATATTTTGGTATTTCTAGTCCTCTTTTGGAATTAGTTTGAAAATAGATGAACTCAAAAGTTACTAGAGGGAAGAATGGCCGAGAAATTGTATTAGTTTGTTTCTCTAATAAATCAAACTAAAGACGCATTTTTAGATGTCCTTGATTTATTCCCTTTGTTTTCTGAGTGCCTTATTTGCCTTCACAGTCTGGATTTCCTAGTTAATATGACTTATGCAAGGGTACCTGTAGTAGCAGTGCCCAACACTGGGCATTTTTTCATCATGATTTATGAAATTTACAAGAAAAAAACCTGGGTTTTATTTGTCAAGGTTTAGAGTCAGGGCAGTCCACTAGTCCTATAACAGACAGTCTCTGTTAACTGCTCTCCCCTCTGAAATGGTATGGGAAAGGGAATAAGGGAGATAAATAAGATAAATAAGGGAGATAAATAAGAGGTTTATTGATTAGAAAAAAATAGAACCATTATCCTCCTTGGATACTGGCCATTGAAGAAGAGAGCTTGACCCTCCTGATCCCTCAGCTTTATACCAAATATGACATCTATGGGCCGGAATCTCTCCTTGGTCAGTTTGGGGTCACCTGTCCTGTCTGCTCCTCCCTGCAGGTGCGGCCTTTCACTTTCTGCACCCCTCAGTGTGGTACACAAGATCCAGCAGTGGCCTTGGTCTGCACACCAATCCTTGGTAGTAACTCTAAACATAGAGTGTTATCACTGCTAGATATCACTGTCTGAGAGAACAGGCTGCTAACTTCAGAAAGTGCAGTTAGTTAGAAGAACTGAGCTGGAAAGCAAAATTACTGAACAGAATTAGTTCTGTTCTCACTTCAACCAGGACATTGATCATTTGTTCTCATTACATGTTTTTTCAAAGTGTTAGATTAAATACTTTCTTGGGAAAACTCTTCTAGTTTGTCTACCTGGAAGGTGAGATTGCCATTTTTCCAATTAGAATTATTTGGACAAGTACTGACTTAAAAAGTTAATTTAGTATCTTCATATTTCATTTATTTAAGAGATCAAGACATTGCTTTCAAAGAAAGCATTGACCTTGTTTGCAGAATGTGCCTGAGAGCATAAAAGAAACCAATAGACAAGGATTTTTTTAGTATGTCTTCCATTGTTTAACATCTACTTTGAAATATATTTGACTGGATTTAATTCAAAAGGATATCCAATACAGTTTTATTTCGTAATATATTTGCTTGCAGAACAAGTAAGTAGATGATATTCCTTCACTCATATTTAAACACATCTAAGGCTACGTTGATGTTAACATGTTTAAGAGAGTTTGAACACTTGTGTGCTTTTAATCTTATATGAACAAAGTCTTAAGTATCAATATATACATTTTGAAACATCAGCTATTTGGTTAGATTATTCATACAGATTAAAATTAGTTTAGATATCAGTGATCAAGCAATCTGTCATGCTATATATCTCTTCCATAGTAGTTCTTGAACCTATTATCCAGCTTCAAAAAATGCAGGAGGCAGGCAGGCAGGCAGGAAGGAAGAAAGAGAAGAGAGAAGAGGAGAGAAGAAAGGAAGAAGAATTTGGGGAAATATGAAGAATACTAAGTCAATTTATAATATTGATTCAAGCTGCAGCTCAATAAAGTGACAATCAGCTTAATTACATGCTTCAACTTATTTAGGTACATTTTAGTTCATAGTAGAATCTTACTCAAGCTTCTGTTTGAATCTATAGAGGTATCACAGTTTGTTTCTGCAGACTAAACTGTGATTGTGTAGCCACAGAGCTCCGTACCAGTCTTTCTGTCAAAATGATGAGACTAAAATTAAGGCTTTCTCTCCTGAGACAATGCCAATTTTTAACAACTCTCAAACAATGAGAAATCTTTCCTCTTGCACCATTTCTTGCACAAGGATAATTCACCATATCTAGTTCATATATTTGTCTTTTTGCATCTTGTTTCTCAAACGTGTTTTCATCTATCTTATCTTTATGACTGTCTTCTCTTCCAGAGCAGGCAGTGCCTGGATATTTTAGTTCCAATGATAAGTGTTTTAGACCTCCAAGACAGGAATTCTGTAATAACCAATACACAGACTTTATAATGTCAGAGTTATATATATAAACTTCATGTTTATGGCTAAAGTGCAAAGCTCAGCAATTTCTATTCATGGAGTTTTGTGCAGATATTTATATTTGAGAAACTACAGGCCAGTCAGCCTGACCTTGATCTCTGGGAAGGTAACAGAACATTCAAAGTAATTTCTAAATATGTGAAGAACATAGAGATAATTAGGACTAGTCACTATGGATTTATGAAGGGAAAATCATGCTTAAACAGCCTGGTATCCTCCTACAATGAAATGACTAGGTTGATGGACAAGGAGAGGGCAGGGAATGTTGTTTGTCTTGAGTTTTTCAATGTTTTTAACATTTTTTCCCATTAATTTTTCACATACAAACTGATGAGGTATGAACTAGATAAATGGACAGAAAGATGGACTGAAAACTGGCTGAACTGCTAGCTTCAAAAATTTGTGATGAGTGCACAACTGGAGGCTAGCTGGAGCCCAGTCCAGTGGAGTCCAGTCACTAGTGGAGTAACCAAGGAGTCTATACTGGGGCAATACTGTTCATCACCTTCATTACTGTCCTGGACAGTGGGACAGAATGCGCCCTCGGGAAATGATACAAAACTGGGAGGAATGGGTGATGTACCATATAGATGTGCTATCATTCAGAGGGACCTCAGCAGGCTAGAGAAATAGGCTGACAGGAACTTAGAATAACCTTAGGTACCCAAACATGCTGGAGGATGACCAACTGGAGAGCAGCTTAGCAGAAAAGGACCTGGAGGTCCTGGTGGACAAGCTGAACACAAGGGAGTAATGTGGCCTTGTGGCAAAGAAGGCAAACAGCATCCTGAGCTGTATTTGGAAGAACATTGTCAGCAGGTCAAGGGAGGCCAACAGTGGTACAAAGGCTCCCTGGTACAAAAAAGACATAGACATACTGGAGCAAACCCAGTGCAGGGCCACTAAGATGGTTAAGGAAACTGGAGCATTTCATATGAGGAGAGGCTGAGTAAACTGGTACTATTTCATCTTGAGAAGAGAGGGTTCTGGGGGGCTTATTGTCACTGTATAAATCATATCATCATTGAATATCTCAAGTTGGAAGGGACTTATAAGGGTCATGAAGTCCAACTTCCTCACAGGACTACCTAAAAATAAACCCCATGCCTATGAACGTTGTCCAGACACTCCTTGAACTCTTACAGGCTTGGTGCCATGACCATTTTCCTGGGGAGCCAGTTTCAGTGACTGACCACCCTCTCCATGAAGAACCTTTTCCTTATGTCCAATCTGAACTTCCCCTGATGAAGCTTCATTCTATTTCCTTGTGTCCTATCGCTGTTCACCAGAGAGAGGAGATCAGCACTTCCCCCTGCTGCCTCCCTTGAGGAAGTTGTAGACTGTGATGAGATCATCCTTCAGCCTTCTCCAAGCTGAACAAACCAAGTGACGTCAGCTGCTCCTTGTAACTCTTGCCCTTGAGACCTTTCACCATCTTGATTGCACTCATCTGGACACAGTCTTAATAGTCTGATGTCCTCATATTGAGGTGCCCAGAACTGTGCACAGTACTCAAGATGGGACTTCACCAGTGCAATGTAGTGTGGGACAATCACATCCCTTGACCAGCTCCTGATTGGAGTAAAGAAGACAGAGCCACTAGTTCCTTGGTTGTGTCCTGTGGCAGGAAAAAAGGCAACATAAAAGCTCCTGAAATTGAGGAATTTCCATTTAAATGAAAACACACAAAATTACTATGAAGGTGGTCAAACACTGAAACAGGTTACTGGGCAAGGTTGTAGAGTCTCCAGTCTCGGAGATATTAAATCTGATCATGGTTCTGGACAATCTGCTTTATCTGACCCTGCTTTGATGAAGGGAGTTTGACTAGATGGTTGTCAGAGATCCCTTCCAACCTTCACGATTCTGTGATTCTGATCTACAGGTCAGTTTTGTATTCATTTTGAACAAATTACAGCTTTCAAGGAAATTTATCCATCTTTCACCATTTGTTTTGTGCTAAATAGCAAGACACATGTGAACCTAGATTTGACTCTGATATTCAGAAATATAATATAGGACCAAAAGCATGATGGTTCTGGGGCAGACCAAAAGTCCATCTCATTTATTAACTGCCACCTGACAGAGAGCAGAGTCAGATGCTAAGCAGAAAAGTACAATAACAGTCAAGCCTACAGTACCCTCCCTTGGTGTACACCAATTTGCTATATTCTCTCTTTATTTTTCTTGACATCCAAGGCCCTTTCATAAATGCTAGATAGGATTTTGAAGCCCACATATAGAAGCATGCGGATGATAAAGAGATGGGAAGGAAGTGAGGTGTAAGGAGGGAATGACACTCTGCTGAATTCCTCCCATGCAAAGTAGCATATAATCAAAAGACTAAGATGACATACGCTTTGAAACAGTGATCATTCAAACTATTGCATACTATGTTCTTTGATGGTGGTTTTCCATCATCTGACCTGCACAGCTGTGGAATGGGATTTACTGAGCCTCAGATGAGTATCCTAGTGAGTTGGTCTCTGCATGAGAAAGGTGTTCCTTTTCTTTTGGATGCTGGAGTTTGGAAGTACTACTTCTTAAAAAGAACATTGTCCTTTCTTCCCTTTATCTACATGTTAAGTCTACCTTTTTTAAATGGAAGAATGGTCTCATTATATGATACCATATTTGAGGAGTTCAGTTACAGATTTTAAATGCTTATGATAAAATACAATTCTAATTCAGTAGTCCCAAATTTGTGGTTCTTGACTTTTCCACTTACCAGAAACTTTAATCTACACTGATCACTTTACATGCTTTCCTCTTTGTAGATGAAAGTCAGACAGGGCTTGTTAATTTTAGTAACAATCAGATCCTATATAGATGTGTCATAATCTAAAGTTTCTATTACAAAATCTATGTACATAGTACCAGAATGCTTCCAGTTCAGCTCCAGTTATACCTCAAAGAATATAAAAGCCAAACTGTAAGAGAACACTTGGAGGCTTATTGTCATAGATCACAAAAATGTTATCAGTTAAATTATTTATTTTGTCCTAGTCAAAGAAATATGATTGAAGCTAATTGATAATCATATAATTCTGTGCATATATTCAGCAGTACTACATTGTACTATGTGTTCAATAATCTCAGCCCTGAATCAGAGCTGACCTTGATGGTCAAGCTAGGCAGGTTGTTCGGTGCAGTTTTCTGAATGTCACAGGAGATGATAATCCTTTTTCCAAAGGCAGAACGATGATGTTTAGGCATATGAATGTTTATGTGGCACCAGGATGAATGCAGCAAAACAGGCATGAAGTTATGCCAAGACACAAAGTTATGATTTCGCATCATAATCGTAAGACATTGTGAGTGCTGGTGGAAGCACTGTTTTCATACCGACATGCATCCAGTTCCCCTTTCTGTGTAGAAGACCTCAGATAGGATTATTCATAGAGAGCAAATATATATATGATGAAGTTATTATAACTGTTTCCTGGATATGGGAGTAGCTTATTGGGTCTGCTGTGCATCTTTAACAGCTTCATAAAGTTTCTTGTATGCAATTAATTATGCAATTGCAAGCTGTCATTGAAAAGATTATCACAAAACAAATCAGTATCTTCATTTACTGTCAGATTATATAATAAAGATGATACACATTTCTAGACTTAAAGGTTTTTTTTTTCCTAACATAAATCTTTCTAATACAAATATTCTCCAAAGACTCTTTTAATATAAAAATACTAAAATATCTGCTAGTGAATTAATATTCACTATGAAAGAGCACATATTATTGTAAAAAGTTTTGAAAAGTTCTACATCACTGCTCTAACAGATTTGTCTGCAAGCTGGTTTCCTTTCCATCTTCCTGAAAATTACAAATAAACGGAATGATTCCTGAGTAGAATCACAAAGCTCATGGCAGTGTGTACTTAACATGATATATGAATGCCTCAGACTTCTGCTGCCCTGAGGCACTGATTCTGATTTTTATAATAGCACTATTAGTAAGACAAAGCAATGTAGTACCCTTCCATAACTTGATCCTTTAAAGTCTGTCTTTAAGAGTCTTTAGCATGACAGATACTCACTAAAACAACTTGGCAGCTCAAAAACCTTAGAATATTGAGCTGCAAGAAAAAGATGGAGGTATGAAAGAAGACACTCCCTCATCCTTTGTACATATTGCGACATATCCTTGCAAAACATGAACTTGCCAGGAAAAAAGCCACATTCATGTTGAACCCAAATTGTTACTCTGTCAGGGCAGTCAGTACCATACCTCTCAGCAGAAACTCTGAAGAGAAGAGAATATATCAACAGAAGAAAAAGCATTATACTCAGTTTTCTTTCCTATTATGAGAGTAATCATATTTAATAACATTAAACATTATAGTTTAATAGCACACAAATACTGAAAATATATACACAGTCGCTTATTAATTCTGGTTTTTAAACTTCTAGTTCTAGATGACCTCAAGAAGAGGTAATAGATCTACATTAACACAAGATCACCCAAAAATTTTTCCCATAAACTGTTTCATTCTCCTAGCATGTCCATCACAGTACCCTTAGTGATTTCTGAGGAGTTGCTATAAATTGAGGAACGATGCCAACAGACAGCAAACAACTTTTTTCTCTTCAGGGGTAAAAAATCCAAACCCATGTTCATCTAGCACCTAAGAATACCATTGTGCCTGATCAAAAGTTTCAGCAGATTTTTTTTCTTTCCAGAACTCAGGGTGTGGTTATTGCTTTTGCCTACTGCATACATCAGTAATCTGAATTACTGTAGGATAGAGAATGTATACTCAGTGTGCACAGACAGATGCACAATTACATTATCTGCATTTTCTCTATGATTAAGAAAGAAATCAAAAGCCAAGTGGTTTGTAATGTGAGAACTGCACAGCAAGTGGAACAGGATGTTCAGGCTGATGGTGGCTGGTGTCCTGCTAGCTTTGACAGAAGGCTAAGTGATCATGGAACTAGCTCCAAAAACATCTATGCAGGGATAGCTGTAATGTAATATTTAGGATGACAAAATACTGAGGGACTTTGCACGACATTTTTTTTCACTCCTACCAGAGAAGCAACGGGTTCTGAAGGGATGGATTGGGGCAGAAGAGTGTTAGGAAAAGAACTAAGGAAAAAGCAGAAAAATTAAGTCCTGGGCTCCTTGATTACATGCCACTCACTGTTCAGGAAAAAGACATAGATCTTAGAAATGCTACTGGGGGAAATTCTTCTCAGTGAAATAAGGATAGGTAGTCATGGTATGATTTGGGTTTGTAGTAGCCTCTGTTGCTTTATGGAGAACTCTCATTCCTCTAGAGAATAAGGCAAATGCCTTCATAATTCAAGACCCACTGACATCTGCGTTTGACTGACAGGCTGGTAGAACTCTGAAAAGTCAGCTGCCCTCTGTTGCTGGTGAACAACATGAGAGGTCTTAGAGATGATATTTGACATATCTGGGGACAAATCTGTCTCATAGCAGGCTGCAGATACCCATCATGGTGTTGTTTAGTTTAAATCTCTGCTTGAGAGGTCCAGGAAAGTCAAAGGTGAGTATATATGATCCAGGGAAGCAGATGGTCTCTTGCCAGACCCACTCTTTCAAATCTTCCAAAGAATGAATGGTGAGCACAAGCAGTGAGTATATTCATTTGCTTTACTCTCCTGCTGTTGTGGTTTAAGCACAGCCAGCAACAAAGCACCACACAGCCTCTTGTTAACTCCTTCCAGACAGTGAGATGAGAAGGAGAAAAAACAACTACCAATTACTGATACGGATAAAGGTGTTTTGGAGTTAAAAAGGTGTTTTGCAGTTTAAATATGTTTGAATAGTGAGAATCAAACCCAAAAAACTAAACCAAGACTTTCTTTCCCTTCCTTTTTCCAGACTCAGCTTCACTCCATTCCCAAGTCTTCTACTTCTCCCTGCTCAAAACAGCCCATGAGGAAGGGGAATGGGGAGCTGTGATCACGGGGAGGAGATCACAGCGGCCCCGGCTGCTCGTCACAGGGGCCACCCCTGTAGCCCTTCACTACCCAGATCTTGACATCTACACCTGAGAAACCCATTTAGCCTCATAAAGATTTTTTTGATTGTATGTAGTCTTAGGTCACTAATTTTGCTTGCTAAGAGCATAGCTGTGAGCATGCACATTCAGGATCGAGAATGCATTGTTTTCTCATATTCCTGAGCTACTTTAGCTGTATGTTGAATCTTAGACATACTGAGCTTGATCCTACTTGTTGCCATTAACTGTTTGACAGAGTTGTGATATATTGCTCTAATTTATTACTTTTTCGTGGCAGTTTTGGCAGTAATTTGTTAGCAATATACCTTTTAAGATGACAGTTCAAGGAATAGAAACTGGATCAGCTTGTAGCACATATGGGATAGCTAGACCTACCCAGTCTTTGTTGTCACTCATCAACTACCCACTGGGAATTTCCTTCATATTAAGCTCAGAATTTGCAATGGCAGTAAGATGGATGAAGTAGCACTGTTGCAACGAGTTGTAGCTCTAGCGACCTCAGAGGTGGATGAAGAGGCAGGGTGTATAAGCAGCTATCTGTTTCCATTGAACTGTTTAGCAGGGTGACAGGAAAACAAGAATGGTGAACTGGGTTTAGCTAACTTCTGGCAGTTGAGAATGATTCTTTCTCATCACTGTCGATTACTAGCCTGCATTGAGATACTTGTCCTTTCTGATTTAGCCTTACTTTCTTAGTTTCTCATAGACTGCAGTTATAGCTTCATGTCTTGGACTGTTTTGCTTGTTTTGCTCCCTAGACGTAAGTCAGGATCATGCCTTTTATTATGTCCACTACTGTCACATTCAATGTGATAAAAACTATATATACATAGACACCACATGCCTCAAAGTACATAATCCTCAAATAAAAATATTTTTATTCTTTTTTTTCATTTATTGTGCAGAAGATAGGGCCCTTTAACACTTCAGTTCAGTTATTAATCTAGATGTGTATAGGAAAACTACACAAATAATTAGATTAATGTACTGAAGAAAACTAAGCCTGTAACACCCTTAAGTCCCATCTTTCTACTCGACTTTTAAAAGCTACTAAAAATGTAACTGTGGAATCAAGTCAGCAGGAAAAACCCAGTGACTACTAAACTGTTCTTTTTTTCATTATCAGTTAAGAAATTACAGATAATTTTAATACAGTTAGGTTCCCTTTCAATGCCAGTGGAAATGCTGTGCCACACATTGTCTTCTGAGGTATGTTATCAGCAATATGTCTGCAAACCTATTAACTTCAGTGGGCTATGCAGGAGCTGACTGGAGCTTATGGTCCAGGTCTATTGGTGAGGGAGGAAATACAGAAATGGAGTTGTTCTCTTTTAGCTGGGTTGACTTTGTGGGAAAAAAAGGATTAAAAACTGCGCACATGTATTTTTCCTCCTGAAATCAACAAACAGTTCTGAGTAGATAACACAAGGTGTATCTTCCAATTAAGACAGTGGCAGTTTAACAGCCGTTCTTTCTGAATGGGATAGCATTTAAAATCAGAGAAAATTAAAAAAATAACAAAGTATAGGATAAGGTAAGAATGTTTAAGATGAATATCCTGTCTCCTGTTTTATTGAATGTTCTATTAATAGCAATATAACAGCCTATTTGCCTTTTAGTTTAAGTCTTTCATATTGGTCAATCAAATATGTGTGGCATTCACATCTAAGGATATAAAAGTACCATGTATATTCAGGCAGCTTCTTAAAAACATTGCATTTATAAGAGGGAACAAAAAAAAAAGATTAATTATATATTTATCAGTTTCTATCTGTTTTAAACTATGAATATGAATGGATTTGTTCTTAAAGAGTAAAATGTAAACATATTTATTTTTAAATAAACAGAAAAGTAATTTATTGTAATCATGTCATTTGGAGGTTTATTTGCTTATTTGAATCTTGGTGTTCCTCAAGTCCTCAGCACATTAATTTATTTCAGAATAATATTTTTTTGTGCATTGATTAAAACTTTGACCTATACACAGACAAGAATAACTCTATTTACAGTATTAGTCTAACTCAATTCAGTTGGAGTACTTGCAATGATAATTACCCAGCAGTCAATGACATAAAAAAAAAATGCAAATTTTAACAGTATTATACAAAACGGCAAACAATTTTTAAGTATTCAAAAATATATAAGAATGTTCTGAACTTGACAAATGATGTATTGATAGTTATGTTCGAATTCTACATTTAATTGTATTTGCAAACATCTGTTTCTGCAATGAAAAAAGTTTTACCTGAAAGTAAAGAAAAAAATTTGAAATAGCTTAGAAAAAAAAAGTAAAATTATTACATCTGTCACAATATATGCTTTGAATTATCTAGACAATATAAAGACAAGCAAAGTAACAGGAAAAATAAAATCATAGCTATTAAAAAATATTTACTTCCTTTTCACAGAAGCTTAGAATAACTTAGGCTGTAAGGAAAAAAAGCTTTATCCTTCTCACTTGCACAGACAGTCATTTCACCATAAAACACTGTAAGTTTGGTCAAACATGCTTTTTCGCTGGTAAATCCACATAAAATCTTCCTAATTACTTTAACTTCACATGCCAGGAAATGAACTCAAGGAGGAGGTGTTTTGTGATTTCTCCAAGGACTGAGATGAAGCTGACTGGCTCACAGGTCCCTGGATCATCCATTTTGCATTACTTAAAGATAGATTAATCTAATATGATTCTCTTTCCAGTTATGTGGGACCCTCCTCATTTATTTCCTCTCCTTGTAAGACCACAATAATAGAATATAAATTTTAATAGTTGATATGCTAATATCCTATTAACGTAAAGGTAACTCATTTACAGAATCTCCATAAGCAATGGCAGAAGGTAATATAACCATGGAAACAACCAAGACCTGCCTTAGATATTCTTAAAAGCAATATAGGTTTCCTTGCTCGTTTAACTTTTCTCGGTATTCCCTTGTGTCTTTTCAGTTCTTTGCAGCTTTATTTATGTTACAGTACAAGTAGAGAGAATTGATAATGGGCAAAAAGATTTCAGGTAGAATATTTGTCAGTTGTGATTGAATACCAAGGAATTAGGTAGCGAAAAATGCTATTTATACATTACTTTATTCACTATATAATTTAGAAATTAGCTAACTGATTCATTATAATAAAATAATCTCTGTATAATAAAGTTTTAAACCAGCAAGAATAAAACCACTGGATTGTGCTGCTGTCTTTAAATCTGATATTCTTCAGTCTATCACTGATAAAGCAACCTATTTGAATCGCAGAAGTTTTCTGTTGTAGGATTTATATATAACTTAACATTCACACTGATATGAATATTATGCTTGCTTACTAGTGAGTTGCTGCCATGGTGTTTTTTTCTCTGAAGAAAGACCTGGTGTTTTCATACATCTTTACGCTTTTATTTCTGTTCAGTATTATTTGATTTTATTGAAGATAATTCTTACTATAACTCAAGGCCTAGGATTTCAAAGGCACTATACAAATACTTTGTACATCTCTATCAGATAGATCAATAGTGTTATCCCTGTTTTGCAAGGCAACAAATTGAGAAAGAAGTGTTTCAGTTTGGGTTTGGACTCATCTCTTTCAAGTCCTAATAAAAAGACATCTTTGTCCTCAGTTAGTTTTAAAAGTAGATGAATGCGGATCTTGAATGCCAGTGTTCAAGACAGTAAATTGCAGGAAATGGGCAACATTTATTTCTTCTTGGGTTATCACCATAATTAGTTTGTTTCAATAGGAAAATTCCAAATGTCTTTTTAACTTAAATTTATTGATCATATTACTATTGGTTCTGCAGACTAGCCATCTTTGTGATTATGATATAAGGCAATGATATATATTACAGCTTCTGCCCTACAGAGGTGTCTAGTCTGTAAGAGTCAAAATTAGGATTCAAGAGGTCTTGGATATCAGATGTCTATTCAGGCCTTCAGAACAGCCAATTTATTAAAGCAAACAAATGCAGAAATGAACATTACTACTATAGAATTCAGGCTATAGAATTCAGGCTAAGTAAAACCATTAAAAAGATCTCACAAGGTCATCTTTTGCACCAACATGTCTTCTAGGTATCTTACTTGTTCTGGCATTTTGAGTATGTACAGGTAGTATGGAGGAAAACAACGATTGTGGTTATGCATAAACTAACATACAGACCTTCAGAGAACCACAGAATGTCTTGGGTTGGAAGAAACCTTCAAGATTATCTAGTCCAACTAAGCATTACTCTTCTTGAAAGTATGAGGTCAGTGTGGTGTACACGAACTTAACCACAACGAATCACATGACAAAATACTAAGTAGTCATCTATTAGAAATCATAGAATCATAGAATGGCAGGGGCTGGAAGGGACCTCTGGAGGTCATCGAGTCCAACCCCCCTGACAGCCCAGGAACACCTAGGGCAGGCCACACAGGAACATATCCAGGTGGGTCTTGAAAGTTTCTAGAGAAGAAGACTCCATAGCCTCTTTGGGCAGCCTGTTCCAGTGCTCTGTCACCTTCACAATGAAGAAGTTTTTCCTCAAGTTGACATGGAACTTCTGTGTTTCACCTTGCTACAATTACCTTTCATTCTACCACAGAGCACAACTGAAAAGAGACTGTCCCCTTCTACTTGACACCCACCCTTAAACATTAATAAGATCCCCTCTCAGTCTTCTCTTTTCCAGGCTAAACAGCCTCAGGTTTCTCAGCCTTTCCTCATAAGAGAGATGTTCCAGTCCCTTCATCATCTTCATAGCCTCTGTTGGAATCTAGTATTTCCCTGTCCCTCCTTTATTAAGTGAGAAGCACATGTCCTTTTGAAAAATGCTACCTTAGGACATTTTTTTATCAAGCACGATTCTGTACTACTCCTGCATATCAATGCCTATATTCCAAACATCCAAATGTACACCAGCCTATCCACAAGTTAAGACCTATTCTGTTTCATAAAACAGAACTATCTGAAACTATGTGTAAAGATATAAGTTTGAATTATTTGTCCATATTTTAGTCTTCTCTTCCATTTTTAGATCTCTCTCATCCTCTCATATTCCTATGTATTGCTAAAAGCACCCTCTTCTGTGGAAATAGTAAAACCATGAGAATTGTAGTAAAACCATGAGAATTGTAGTAATACCATGAAAAAAGAGATAATGGTTAAAACGCTTTACTATTTATGTATGGAAACACCTAAATGAGGACCGATCTTTTTTTCTGTGGGTAGTAAAACAACCTATGAAAAATAATGAAGGAAGCTAAAATAGATAATAATAAGAAATATTTAAAGCACACCTGTTATTTGAAGGTCCAGGAATATGGCAAAGGAAGAGGACTACTGTGGTAGCACCAGTGATGATGATGATGACGGCAACAGAAAACTAAATAGAACTCTCAGAACAAAGGTTGATACGTCAAAACTGTGGCAAACTGTTGGAGAGGGGTTTTACAAGGTCATTTACTTTGTTGAACTATGAAAGGGTGAAGTAACTTTTAATATGGCGTTTGATGTCCCAAGTTAGCACTGTCAGAGCTTTCTGAGCTCAGTGTTAGAGAATATGAACTGTGAAACTAGAATTGTTGACAGCTGAAAAATTCATGTCGTAAAATTCATGTAAAATTCATTTCATAGGTTACTATTATCTTGAAAAATGCACTGCAGTATCTCTGTTTAAATGGGAAAATCTTGGGAATGTGGGTCTGTCAAAGACCACCCAGGTCATTGAATTCAACCCTGATAGTTACTGGTTTGAGAAATCTTTCCTCAAAATAAGTCCACAAACTATCTGCTTTAGCTGGCCTTTCACTTAATAGATTGAACAGGCAGGTATCACCACTGTCACCTAAGCTTAAGCATAAAAAATTTCAGGATTACATTGTGACACAAGAAAAAAGCAGGATATCTTAAGGCATTCCTCCAGATCACAATTTCCTGAAATAAAGCTAGAAAAAATTTGCATATACTCTATACCAGGTGTGGTTTCCTTTCAGTGAGTTATAAACCCTCAAATAAATATAAACCAAACAAACATTTAAGATAGTCATTATTAGGGAGATAAAATATCAATATTAAAATAAAATAAAATCTGACATTAAATAAAGTGAAAACTGCTAATGAAGTTGGGAAGTATGAGTTTCCTAGATTGTGTCATATGCATACACAAACATGTATTTGACACCTCTCTTACAAAATCAATAAACTGACATGATCTAAATATGTAAACCAGGCATCTTTCAGTCAATTGTTTTAGATTGACTTGCCTGATTACTTTAGTAAAAACAATCCCAGAAGTCTAATAGTAGAGACATACTCTTCCCACCAACCACACTATGTCAATCTGCTCCCATGCAAGTTCTGTGATCAACCGTGCTAATTATTGTCTTACATTTAAAATATGATACAGACCAACAATTTATAGTATTTGATGAGGTACCTATGGTACTGTAGAACATGAGTATAACATTTTCATTCTCATTAAGCTGCAATTTTAAATTAACATACCGAGATACACCTTTAGACAATCTAGAAGTGTGACCAAATAAAGATTTTTGTTCAGTGACAGAGGAGATTTATTTTATTGTGTGCAAACCATGACAAATTCCATTAGCATATTTTTGCCTGGGAGGTAGAAGAAATATTCAGTAATTTCATCTTGACTTTTTTTTTTTATAGGATTCTTCAAGCTAGAATAAAACTGTCTTTTAAAATTTTCAGTCAATGAAAATAGCTTTTTTTTTTTTTTACAGCATTTAGTTCAGAAAACACTGGTGAAGGGTTCACATTACCTCACTTGAGCTGAAATAACATCTTGAAAGAAATAAGTACTGATTTTTACCTATATTTACAAACACTGAAATGCTTATCAAAACTGCTTCTAATTAGAACCACAAAAGCACAGCTTTTTTTTTTTTTCCTTTGTTTTCAAGAGTTCTGTGAGAAAATTAGAAGACAACAAATGAGCAGCTAAGTTACCAGATTTGTGCAGGCAACAGTAGCGACTTTTTTAGAGAAAAGTAACTACAGGATATCCCCATGGCAGATTGGTTTCACATCACTAAAGTGATGATGTTGTACATCAGCTCTGGCATGCAGTGCTGGAAAGATCACTTGCCTCAGGTGTCGTAAGGGTTGTTCATCATTTAGATCACTCTGGAATTTGGTTAATTCACCACTCACTCTCTAAAGGCCTTCAAGGAGCTAGTAGATCAGGGAAAATTCAACCCCTCTAAGTTTTTTAATAAAATAAAGTCAGTGAGGATGGACAGGTTGGAAGCCTTAAAAAGTACTACTTATCAAGTTCATTTTATGAAGAAATCAGATCTCAGAAAAGCCTCCCTCTACATCCCACCAAATAAGTGTAATAAACTTTCTTTAATTGTGGCCTTCGGAGAAAATACTTCGCTAATGAAAAGTCATGATTTGTGTATTTTATGTTGCTTTAAGGACAAGTCAGGTGCTGCTAATATTGCTAGTTCCCATCTGAAGAGTTTAGAAATCATTATTCTTGATTTATATGTATGATATATTAATGCTGACTTGGTCTTCAGAGACTTGCTTTCATATAATCAGAACAGCATTACATACCTCTTAACTTCTCCAGGCATTTCCATCAGTTAAAACTTCAGTCAACTTGTGTGTGAAACAGAGAGCAGGGTAAGGGAAATGAAATCTGGGTAGCAAAAAAATTTGTGTAGAATGATTTTAACATATTTAACACATTTGCTTTATCATATCTTGTGTTTTACATAACCTTTCTCCTTAACACTCTCTGAGGATTTACAATTTGTGTCCTATAAAATATTCAGCTTCATGGCCCTAGTGGGAAAAATCTTTAGCTGAGCTGTTTGTCTTTCAAAAACAGAGAGAGCCATGAATGAAGCTTCATGTCTACCGATGTTGAAGAAGGTGGAGTTCCTAGCTCTAGTCTAGTTAGTAAAGGAGATCATCATAGACTCCAGAGACAGAAAACCCCAAATATCTGGGCCAGGGGAAGGAAATCCACTACTCTAAAATTGTATTAATGGTTAGAAATAGATAAACTCACTTGTAGAAGTACTTTCAACCTCTCAAGCTGTTTGTAGCAGTCCTTATAGACAGTTAACATGACATGCTTTTATTCCCTTTCAAGGCTTCAATAAATTTCACTGGCTTCCCCCGCCCATCCTCTAGGAAAGCAACGCTTGTTCTATGAATCACTAAGCTAATAAAAAGTTTCTGTCTGGACCTCAAGAATACTGCCTTCATCCAACATCACCTGATTTGATCTCTTTCCACATGTAACCTCTTATCTGAATAGAATTTTATCTAAACAGACCATTCAAAATCTACCTCCTGTTTCCAACATCCAGATAACCCATCTTCTAGAAACTAAACTTGACATGCTCCCTTCTTGTTTTTAAAAGCAAATAGATAAATTCTGACAAGTCTGATATTGTGAGACAGCAGCATCTCTCCATTGTGGGACAAGAATACAATGATTAATCTTCCATTCTATGCATTCTGACCAGTAGATAAACATCTATAAATGCTGGTTGATTTCAGGACTGTTGTTATCCCTCATTTGTCTAATAGGTTTCTAGACTATGATATTGACTCTCCTGTTTAAATTTCTTTAAACAATACTGTAATTTGTTGACAGAATTTCATGTCATTCTTTCAGAATCTGAAAGGTTAGGTAGATCTTAAGGTTAGGTAGAAAACACTCTTCTACTTAATATTCTTTCCATCTTTCTTGAATGTCCAGCCTTTACTTTTCCCATGGCAGGCCACACCAAGACAATTGCATCCTGGGCTGCATCAAAACAAGCATGACTAGCAGATTGAGGGAGGTAATTCTCCCCCTCTACTCTTTTGTGAGACCCCACCTGGAGTTCTGTGTTCAGCTCTGGGGACCCTAATACAAGAAGGACGTGAACCTGTCGGCAATGGCCCAGAGCAGGGCCACAAAGATTAGCAGGGTGCTGGACCTCCTACCCTGTGAGGACAGGCTGAGAAAGTTGGGGTTGTGCAGTCTGGAAAAGACAAGGCTCTGGGGAGACTTTACAGTCATCTTCCAGTACCTAAAGGACACCTATAGGAAAGATGATGACTCTGTCAGGAAGTGTAGTGGTAGGACTAGGAGTAACACTTTCAAACTGCAAGCGGAAATTTAGATTAGATGTAAGAAAGAAGTTCTTCACTGTGAGGGTGGTGAAACACTGGAACAGATTGCCTAGAGAGGTAGTAGAATCCCCATCTCTGGAAGTGCTCAAGGCCAGATTGGATGGGGCTTAGAGCAACCTGATCTAGTGGGAGGTGTCCCTGTCCATGGCAGGGGGCTGGAACTAGATTATCTTTAAAGTCCCTTTCAACCCAAACAATTGTGTGATTCTATTATTCTACATAATATTTGTTCAATTAAGATGTTTATATTAGTCATTTTCTTATGTTTCATTGCTTCTGGGTTTTGCTGCAGAATGAATGTTCCAAACCTGAGAAAATAAAATTATTTTGCAAGGAATCTTTCAAACTGTGTTGCAAATACACTGTTTTAACTCAAGTGTATGCTGCATAACAGTAGGAGAAATTGTTCTGTGTACATCCAAGGAAAAAAAGTAAAATTCTTAGTTCCTTGTATATGTGTCATTCATTTAAGATTGATGGCAAGTCTGTGTGCGTAAACACTTTATGAGTGGACCCTTAAAGCATGCTCAGGAGGAAGCTGTGTAGTCATTCAAAATTAAAACACAGCTTCGTCTTGGCCATTAGTCAAGATCAGGCATCTTGGGAGGCTTCCAGTTTCACAAAGTAAGTCCTGTGAAAGTCCTTTAAAGCAACTCTGTCTTAGAAAAGATCCAAACAAGTAATGCTTTGATCCATAAATCATCAGAGAAAGTGAAGAATGGCAATCTTAACTTTATATTTAACAATAGTGTCTGATCTGAAAAATCAAGGTGGGGTGAATTTAGAAAAACATCTGTTGTGTCTCAGGATGTAGCCCTTTGAAATACCTATTTTAGCATCTGAACAAAAAAGATCATTTTTTTAAAAAGCAGAACATAAATATTAAACTATTATAAATAATGAAGAGTAACATATGTTTGTGTCTCAGAATCCTCTTCAAATTCTTCTAAAATTCTTTAAATTGCGAACAATCTCCCATGCAAATAAAAATAAGTGTTAAGATTGTAGTATGTAACACATGCTAGTTCTGTGACTGGTTAATTCCATGTGCTAGTGCTGTGGTGTAATTGGGATGAAAGGAATTCTTCCTGTGCCTTGCACCTGTGTGATTTTTCTACAGGTCTTCTTTGACGTTGATCCTCACTGTGGTCATGTCAGTCTGCTGCGTTTTTTTCAGTGTTACAAAAAAGGACCTGCAGTGATGTACTTTTTCCCAGAGTACTGCAAAATTGCCTTTTTCTTGCATGTGGCCTTAACTGCAAAATGATCATCAAATCCTAATTGCCCTCTCTTTATGAAAAATAATGATCCAAAAGTTTTACTGTGCTAATATTCAAGATGGTAAAACAGAAGTAATGTTTTTGGGTTTATAAGCAAAGTCTGATGTTTTAAAGGTCTATCTGAAGTCACTTAGGAGCTCTGCACTTATTACACATCTGACATGCAGTTCTTTCTACGGCTCAGCATGCCTATTTTCCACCCCTCCAAAGGCTTTTTCATTAAGAGAGAAGGATGAAGGGACCAGTATGCTATTGACCACCAGAAAAACCTACATAGCCAAAGCTATCTTTCTGTCTCTATGTGGCAACCTCTTGCTCAGCAGATAGGAAGGAATGACTAACAGCTTGTGTGAATTGCCCTGGTCTGTACAGGGTAGTGAAGAATCTGCTCTCTCCTCTTTCCCAGGAGCAATGTTATGAGTATTATCAAGCATTACATAGTCTCTAAAACCACACAGGAGTTTAGTTCATGAAGGAATAGGCACCTGAACAGTTTACTAATCCAGAAAGTCCATTAAAATGTGTACAATAATCCTGCTGAGAACTCAGCTTGCATTTAGTGTCTTCTATTAATATTAATCTTTTTCATGATGGGTGGATGAGGAAATGATAGTCATTTCTCAGTTGAATGGTATAAGTTTGTGATATCTATTTTCTTCCAAAATCTTGTATACTAAGAGAAATGTACTTTTTAAAATTGCATAATATGAGGAAAAAAAATGTTGAAGTACAGCCTCAAGTCTCTCATATGCTTAAACTTATATCCTAATACATCTTTTGGAAAGATTTAGAGAACACAATACAGTCCATTCCCTGATGTGAAAAATAATTTCCTGGACTTTTTTGTGGAGAAGCTCTTCATAACACCTCTCGCACCTTATCAACGCCATCTGTGGAAGTCAGGTTGAAGCAAACTGATGTATAAATTGAACCTGTATCTTCTGCTGGACTTACATACTGGAAGACAACAGATGGTAAATTGTGCAACAGACACCACTCATCTGGCAGTCTGAAACCTGAATTGTCAGTCCAGATCCATCTTTAAGGAGGTTTAGCAGCAGAGTGGAAGTCTGAAGAAGAGATGGTCATTCCCTTTCAATTTCTATGTCCTGACTTAGTTCCTATTTAAAGGGAGTTTTTGAGTGGTTGTATGGCCTTCCCAAATTCCCTAATTTTAGCCCTACTTCAAAAAAAGCATCCACAAGTGGCTTTTATTCTCTCACACACTTCTGTACAGCAGAGACAGAACTCAGGAACCCCAGAGAGAGACTGGGGAAGTGTCATTTAAATGTACTGCCTAACTTGCTGTAAGCTACTTCATTCTCCTTGCTGTAATCCTGTTTGTGTGACAGCTATGAGTAAAGGGACCTCTCTGTACTGGAAGAGTGGGCCCATGTTCACATAAAAAAATTATTATCCAATGTTTCAAAATTATTATGCAGTTTCATAATGTCTTCTCAGAAAATTTCATTTCAGCTCTGCACAGGTGACAATTTCCCTCCTCTCCCTGTGTTAGATAGATTTGCAAATGTAATATGAACGCTGGGCTTACTGCTGTTTTGTGCACACAACTGATGGTCTCTTTGAAACTTCTTTCCAAACAGGTAAGACGGGAAAATACACAGACATACTATAAGTGACATTCATTAGCAGAGACAGAATTCCAGGCCTTTTTCTCTGAAGAAGCAGGTTATGAAGCAGCTGTAAATATGATAGGATCCAATTTCATCCCATTTACCTCTGTAGTGGGTCTGGCTGAGCTGCTTTTCCCCATCCAGCCCTCATGCTGCAGTACTGGGAGCTGGAGAGTGTTGGTAACACACCCGTGTTATGACTGCCAGTGCTCACAAGGCACCAGAGACTGGGGGAGCAAGATGGGGGAGGGGATACAGCCGACCTGAGCTGACCAGTGGGATATTCCATACCATATAACGTCAGCTCAACTATAAAGGGAGAGGGCAGGAGGAGGATGGGGGGGCATTCGGCTTTGTCCTCCAAGCAGCTGCTG
>WUAM01000389.1:3505583-3517691 GCA_024336885.1 Actenoides hombroni | reverse complement strand
AAAAAAAAAAATAAAATTGCCTTTGGTTCCTTTTATATATATATATATAGCTATATTTAGTTATAATTGCTCTATAAAATTCTGCATTCATTTCCAGAGATTGATATCTGAGACAATAGTTGCACAACTGATTATTTGTGATCAGCTTTGTTAGAAGGCTGGAATATACATGTAATGGAAATAAATTACATATAAAGATAGCCAAATTTCTGGTACTAAGTCTGTGCTATACATGTCTGCATATCCATCCCTGCTTTATAAAGACTCAGAAAGGAATTAAAAAACAGGAAATGCAGGACTTTTTTTCAAAATGCTATAGCAAAAAGAAAGGATCAAGATGGCAGATATGATTTTAAAGTCATTCTTGCCCGGGTGGCAAAATAAGTTCCTTTTCCCTTGATACCTGGCTATCTTGTACATTCAGAGATCCCTAAAATGGAAAATTCTGTGGCAAATGATATAACAAGGACTGTGAAGCATTTCTGATTCTTATTAGGTGCTTACTTTACTATGATACCTGGTGGATACTACAATGACAGAACTTTCTTTGCAGTGAATCTGTTGAGAGCTTTACTTCATTGCTACCTCCCAGAAGAAGGCATGAAATACATAATCCATATTTAAAAGATGAGGTTATATTAAAATAGAAACTACCATAGTTAATATTTTAAATAATCAAATCATAACAGTCTGTGACTCCAGGCTAGGTTTCCTACTACCTTTTCTGAGTTACAAGAAACTTTATCCAATTGCTTTATCCAATCATCCCCATGAAGACTTCTGTCCATGGCCTCAGAGGTCTTGCTGTTGCCCATTCCCCACTACACTCTCTCTACTTGTGTTTCATGCTCCCAGCTTTGTCACTCTCACTGCTCCTTTTGCACAGTTTCCACTCTGGAGCCTTCTTCCCCAGACTCAGCTCTTTACCAGGAAAGCAATCTCTCTTCTAAGGGTCAGTCTAACTCATTCACTTTTCTAACAGGATGTAACAGGTAAATTTTGATCAAACCAGTCAAACAATCTGTCACATTGGCCAAATTCTTTCCATGTAATTCAGAAATTTTTAAGCCCTTATCAGTACCATATATCCTGATTCTTGTCTAATTAGAAAGTATAAATGACTACATGGTATTGTTTGCAAGAGTGAAAAGATTCATTTTAGTGAAAAGATTCATTTTAGTGGACTTCTCATGTTGCCATCCATACAAAGAGATTAAGCCCACTTAGAGAATCCTAGGAACCATTAAGTAGTCAGGGTGGTGTATTTGTATGTGCTTACCACCTACTCCTGAAAGCAGATGTCTGGTGGAAAACAATATAAAGAGGGTGATCAGTAGCACAGGAAGGAACTACAATTGTCTGAAGTAAATTCTGAGTGAAAGAAGAGAGGGAAGGGAAAGTATAAACACAGGGGATAAAATTAGTCCTGTGTAACTAAATGGTGTTTTAGCATAAGGCATGTGGTGCAGCTTTTCAAAAGCTCTTGAGAAAACAAGGAATACTTAGCTACTGGTTTAACTTATTGAAATCTTTTGTTTGTTAAGACTTCTGTGTGCAAAAAGGGATTATAGGCGGCTGAGAACACATAGATACTGTCATTTCCTCAAGCCACTGAAACTCCAGGTGAAACCTGAATGCTTGGGTACAATGTGACCTTTCTCTGGAAACAGAGGAAATCAGCCCTGTGAGGACTGGGCAGCTGTCACCATGGTTTCCTCTAGAAAATAGCACAAATAGTAGTAGAAGCATTTTGTATGGGATATTTTTACAAGAGCAATGATGGCAGGTCAATAATTGCTACTTTCATCCAGGAAAACAAGTGAAAGGAGAATGTGATGATTCTCGGCATCTGTCGAGGAAGAAAAGATATCCTTCCAGCAGGCCATTTTTTTAAACAGCACCGAACATGTGAAAAATTTAGGCATTTTTTCAGGGGACTAGACTTAATGTTTCCTAAGGGTCATTTAATGGAGGTATGGGAAGCCCAGTATCCACGGCTCTGATCTACCAATTTGCTTCCTTTATACCGAATTACTTGATAATGAGTGCAGTTGTGGTCCTAAAGAGAAAACAATATCTGAGGGGAGGTGAGGAGGCTGAAAGGGTACAGGGTGGTGTTAGACTGGGAGAACTACTGTTGGCAGCTGCCATGACTGCGCTCAGGAAACCTCTTTTATCCATCCTTAGTTACACCTAAAATTAGTTTGGTATTTCAGACAGGCATTTTTCTGTTCTAAAAGTGCAGGTACCTGCATGAGACTTCCATTCACAGGGGTGCAATAACCGATTGAAGGAAACTCTTACTCCTTGTTTTCGAGGACTTAGGGACTATCCAAAGTGACACATCTGAATCATTTTCACTTTTGTGTCAGTCAGAATCAATTAACACCTCTTCCATTTCATCACAGAGCACAGGTCCACACTAAGTTTTGCAAACCTTGTTTTTCAGTTGTCTGTGAAAAATAAATTAAGAACTGATTGGCTAAAATAATACATTGCTCTGCCTTGAAACATGAAAGCAGCAATGAATATATTCATATTACTGAGAAGAATGTTTTAAGGGAATCTTATGAGCTCTTTCTGAGTAAGCTCTCATATGAAGATTTTTTTCCTTCATTAGGTCTGATTATTTTATGTTTAATTAACATGAGATAAGTGACAGTTAAAAATTGAAACTGCTTATATTTAACAACACCAGGATAAAGAAATTACATTCCTAAATTAAAATTTTAAACTTGTAACAGTGTAGTTAAAAGAATATTGCAAGTAGCTGAGAACTGAAACGTGTCACTGTCAAAAGGGAAACTAATGTTGTAGTATATTCCCATTGATTCATTAATAAATTGTAAATTTAGTATTAAACTGAAAAAGAGAAAAAAAGGTCAAGGCATTTGCCACTGGAAACAGTTGTTCCTCCCTTAGTTTAAGTAACATATTGAGGAATGGTTCAAAACAGTGGATAGGATGAACATTATTTTTACATAAATATTTTAATATCTCTTAGTCCTTAAAATTTCATAGGACTGTGAAAAATAAAACCACAAGCATCCAAAACAAAATATATTTCTCATTTAATTGCAATGAAACATTTCATTACAATAAACATTGAGTCTTTCAGTTTTGATGTTCCAATCAATAAGCAATTCTAATATATTGCTTCCTATCATTGCTAGTTTTGCTCTATGGGAGTAAAGCATAACATTGAGTAACGCACAGTGGACTTAGAAATTTTGTTAATTTTGTATTCGAAAAATAACCAAATAACCTTCCTTTCCTTCATTGCTTAGCTATTATAAATTTTAACTTTTTTACTTTGTGAAAGATATCTCAGTGTTGTATATTTTTCGCTAAAGTTTAATGCAGATTTTATTTCACTTCTCCAGCTGATTTTGCAGTTCTAGAGATAGTGTTATGTGGTGCAAAATATGTATATATGATATAGTGAAAACAACTTTGCAGTACAAAAATAAAAATAGCTAGCACATGATAATTAACCTTATCGAATATCTTTCTAGTAAATCCTGTTACTCTGAAGAGACTTTACAATCACATGAGCTTATTCCTCACAAATCAAAGACACTCCAGAAAAGGTTTGGTCAAATGATACAAGGTTGGGCTGTAAAAACAACCTTCGTGCTTAGGCTGTGATTGGTTCTTGCTTCCCCTACAAACAGTTGTCTTCCAGAAAAACTGAAGTACCCTTCAACCAGCAATCTGATGTGAATCATAGAATCATAGAATGGTAGGGATTGGAAGGGACCTCTGGACATTATTGAGTCCAACCCCCCTTGTCACCGCAGGATCACCCAGGGCAGGCCACACAGGAGCACATCCGGGCGGGTTTTGAAAGTCTCCAGAGAAAGAGAGACTTTCGAAAGTATGTTGTAACTGTACCTGATTATTTTCTTTGCGTGTGTGTGTTTATGTTTGAATAACAGGCTGTTTTTACGGATTAAGAACAGTAAAAACTTATTTTAGTTATACAAAGTGATTTAAATTCTATCCAAGAAAGCTGTATCCTTTGCTCTTCAGTTTTAATAGTTCAGTGTCATCATAATGAAGCTTGAATTGATTATGTTTATTCAAATCAGACCTTACATTATGTTTGAGGAGGCATTGCTGAAGGTAAGATTTTTTTTTCCTCATTGCTGACAGAGCCAGTAGCAGCACAGCAACAGTGCCTGCTGGTTGAGTCAGAATAGCATGTTTGTTACATTTTTATAATCAAGGTGCCTATAAGGATTTTGTTCCATGACAATTTCCATGGTAAATCTGTGTACATCAGCCCTTGCAAAATGGGACAAACCTAGCTTTACTCTTGTTCATAAAGGAGGGCTCATTTAATAGAAGAAAAAAAAAAAAAAGGGGGAGGAGGGGTAAGGAGAAAATGTGATTCTTCAGCAGCCATTTAAGATTTTTCACTCAAAAAAAAAGGTTCCATAAGAAAATTATGTTATGATTAGAAATACTTTTCCAGTTACTTGCAAGGTTCATTTTCTGTTCCACTTCTTTTCTAGAGCTGGGCTCATGGAGTTAAATCTCCTGTGCTAAACTCTTCCTTTCTGTTGCTGAGCATTTGTGCACTCTTAGTCCTACTGTCTTCACACAAATTGGAAACTACAACCTGGATGACATAAGCTCATAGGGAGAAAAAAGGGGATTGAAGCAGCTGTACATGGGTATCTGAATGGGCTTTTTTCCATGCATTTTCTTTGTTTGTGTTTTTCATGCTTTTTCTTCATTTGTGTTCATGTTTCTAATGAAGCAGACATTTTCCAGCAAACCTGCTGTGAATGAAGTAGGAGAGGGTGTGAAGAGCTACAACTGCTAAAAATCCTGAATTTTCAGCAAAAAGCAGTTAATAGAAAAACCTTGGAAATACCCCAGTCTTTTTCTTGGAAAGCAATTGCTTGGCATGGAAATAAGATAAAACAAGTCTTTGATATGCTGCTTTTACAAAATAAAGTCTTACAAAAGAAGAACTGACATTTAATGTGATGAGTTATATGTAATTGTGGCTGAGATGAAAGGGTTGTGTTTTCCCCTCATATTCTCAGTTCTGGAGTTTGTTAAATTTATCTGTATAGTAAATAATGTCCACAAAAGTATGTTTGCTTTGAAAATTTTTATATTTCTCTATCTTTTCTTCTTTGGATGAGTAATGATTCAACTGTTTCTCAAACTTTAGTCATCACCAGAGTATGCTTGAATTATCACAAGTATCAAAAAATAAGGTTTTATTCTTCCTGAGTTTGAGGGTCCATTGATCAACCTACCTTGTCCAACTGATCTGCAAATTATTTGCAAAATTTTCTTTATCTGATGCCTCTTTTCCAGGTTGCTGATGACACTGACATTAAAATAGTGGCTAGCATTATAATGGTGGCATAAAGGGTAGGACCAACAATTTTTTTCTAAGAAAATTTACTATTGACTTTATGTTCTTGATATTTCATAAGCTAATGTGCCATCACAAGATATCTGATACATATTGGTATGAGCTGTTCATTTACTTACCCTTCCAGGTAAGTCTGAATTTTTTTGAAGAAATTTTACTTCTCATGGTCTTGACAGGATTTTTTTAGATACCAGGTCTTTCTCCTCAGGACTTCTCTCAATCTGTACTCCACCCAGCCTGTGTTTGTGCTCGGAATTGCCTTGATCCAGGTGCAGGACCTTGCACTTGGCTTTGTTGAACTTCATAAGGTTGGTATGGAACCACCTCTCCAGCCTGTCAAGGTCCCTCTGGATGACATCCCTTCCCTCCAGCATGTCAACCAAAGATAATAATTTTGCTACTTTTAGCCTCTGATAGACAAGGTATTTCTTCTACATGAAGAAATACTAGACTTAAAGAAGAGAGGATGGCTGTAATACATTTTATTTGAAGAAGTATTATAATTGAATGGAAAAAGAAATAAGGATTCAAATAAAACTGCAGTAAAGAGGATCGAAAGCACTATTTAATTGTGCAGGAACGCAAAAAAAAAAAAAAAAGAACAGAAAAAAAGTCATCTCCTGCTGCTGGACTAAGAAAAGGCAGGCTAGCAATACAACCATTTTAAATATTGCTCTAATTGAGTAGCTGGATAGTCAGCTGTTTATGGACTGAATCATTATGACTGGTACAAGGTGTGAGGAAGGGAAGCAGAAGTGTGAAGGCAAGAAAGCAAATGGGAGACTTCATCTGAGTTAAACCACATGATTCCCAGTGCTTTGCATTCATGCTCCCTCTCATTAACTTTAAATGTATATGTGTTGGAAAAAGCAGCATGAACTAGAAAGTAGTGACAACTTGGGGAAATAAGTCAGATAAATGTAAGTAACCTGAACTTTCTGAATTCTGCCTGAATCTGAGAAACTCCTTTAAAGCCTTTGTCTTATTCCATAAGCATTTTATTTCCCAAGCTTTTACCAGAAAAGCTTCCTGAATGCTTAAGTAGCCTTTTCACCATTCAGAAGTGCAAGATCTTGGCAGTGTGAATTGGTATACTTCCTTTTTTTGTTAAACAGGCCAGTGCAATCAGCATTCAAAGAATGTAAGAGAAAGGTAGAAAACTGTTTTGCATCCTATAGCCAGATATCAACCAAGGTGCTGTTCAGTGAGGGGGAAGATGAAGTTATGAATCCTCACAAGTTAGGACAGAAGCTGAGCCTGGCTGTTTTCTTTTGAGGAGAGAAGTTTAACAAACTTTTTCCAAGTTATAAAGAAGTGAAACGCTATCAGTACCTAACTCTGTGACCAGATTTTGGAATATGAATTTCAAGTGGAGTTGAGAGTACTGACCTTTATAAAGAGGTAATTCCAGAGACATTTTTTCCTTTGCTCTTTCTTATCTTAATAGCACCATATTCTAGAACTGTTGAATACCTTTGAGTTATCCATTTCTTCTCCATTACTACACAGATTTTTTGATACACTGTTCAGAGCATTGGCTAATCTTTAGGCTGAAGCCTAAAGTTGGTAACTGATGTTGGTAACTGATACATTTGGAACAAAGTATGTGTCCTGGATATAATTCTGCATCTTCTTTTAGAAAGAAGCTTGTTTCAAGGCAAAATATACAATCCCAATCCAATTCTGTAGTGTTCTTTTGAATTTCTAGAAATGGACTTTATCTAGCACTTATCTTACTTGTATGTAAAAAGGTATCTTTAGGAACTTGTACCTGAAAGTCTGACTTCCTTTATCTTCAGTCTGACTTTGAATTTAAATGCTATTTTTCTCACAATCATACCTACAAGCAATTTAAATTTTGTGAAGTTTAAGCTAGAAATCAGACCTTTGTTCCAAAGGTATTTTAACAGATGCAGCTGACTGTCATAACTTAGCTAGACTCCAGCTGACTCCTTCTGTCATTTCTAATGTCTCATTGAAATCCCCTGCAAGATGAAGGAAATAGCCAAGTGACAGCAATATCTGTGACAGTCAGTAGCCAGAAAGCAGATGTCAGGTGAAACCTCTTCACTGTGTTCTCAGAAACTGCTAGCTGTGAAATGCATCTTTTGATGATGCTCTTCCAATTCATGCAAACAGAACCTGTTCAAGGTTAAAAGGTGCATATCTATAAGCCACAGTTTGTTCTTGGCTTTGGCTCTGTACAAGAGGCAAGTACCAGATGCTACAGTCTTATTATGCTGCACATAAAAAGCTAGCATGGCATGATAAACAACAGTAAAAGGTAATTCATATGGCTGCATCCAGAACAGAACCATCTTAATATCACTGTTCTCAGCATCTGTTTCTTAGGTCAGTGTTCAATTTTCTGTTTCCTTTTAGACAGTGAACACTTCTCTACATGTAAGAGAGCAATTTTAGAAACCGCTTCTGTAAAAATCTCCTAAAGCTAAAATCTAATGCAGCCAAAGAAAGGACCTTGTTAGGTCCTAGGACTTCCATCCAGCATCAAGTTCAAGTCCATCATCCTAGGCAATACCCCTGCAAAGTCTGATGGTTTAGAATTGTCTGATAAAGACAGAGTAGGGAAGGAATTTCAGATCACACCAGTAAATGCTATCACAGTTTAGTCATTGCACAAATTCCTTCTTTGTATCTTTACCAAATTTTGGGTTCAGGCATGAGACACTGTTGATAATAATTTCTGCCTGACATAAAATTAAAGGTGTTTGATGGCTGGTATTGTCTAGCAAATCAACCACTTGTCATTCTGTTTTAACACAGTCAAAACTGTGTTAAACTGTATCCTAGTTTTGTTTGTGGAAATTCTTTCCCTGTTGATGGTACATGAACAAAGAATGTTTAATAATCCCTCACTGTACTGATAAATGCTTTCCTCTATGGTGGCATTGGCCAGGTTTGCCATGTATGGATTTCATATTTCAGCACTGCACAGGCTGGGAATGGTGGCCTGCCTGCAACCCCACAAGAACTTTGTATCATCAGACATAATATTTGGCAGCATCTTTTTTAATGTTTTGAAGCACTGTAAATATATCTGCTTCTGTTATATGTTCAAATTTCATGTACTATTAACTTTCATTGCATGCATTCTCTATGGATATTGTATCCAAATCAACCATTCAGTGAAAAAGGAGGAGGAGATTTGGAACACTGGAATTGTTGCTTGCTTGTAGGTTTTAATTGTGTTCACTTGCATGTTATCAATTGTATAAATATAGCTGGATGTTATTCTGCTATGTTTTTTGACAGTCAGGAGCTCCATCAATCCATCAAACATATTATTGTGTGATGCATAGAACTGTAATAAAAATCTACTCTGCATGGAGACTGGAAGGGAATGTCTGGGTGTAGAAGCAACAGAAGGGAGGGAAGCGTGGTTAAGAATGTCAGGGAGAGACACCACCTAGAGCAGCAGGTCATCAAGATCACAACATGTTGACGCAGAACACTAAAACACTCACTGAAAAGCACAAGACTGCCTCCACTTGGTGAAAATCAAGGACAGACTTCAGACACAGGCTATTCTAAGATAAGAGTGGAAAGGGAAAGGACATGGCTGGACCATCCCCTTTGTCTCTAAGAAGGAAAAAAGAGAAATTTAAATTACTCTGAAAGGTAGGGCAAAATGGAAAGAAAACCATTATCTGTGAGCACCTCAAGGGTACAATAGGCATATCCAAATGCTGCATGATAGCTAACCTAAGAAGAAACTACAAAATACAAGCTGGACTAGGGTGGTTCACAACTGTGGCATTGTAGGGAATCTGTCAGCCAGAGCTCTTGCAGGTAGATGTACTGATGCTTGTGAGCCTAGGCAACTGAGTGTGAAGGGAATCAGTTTTATGTTTAAGATTCAGTTCCCTTCTACAGGGTCATTTTCTTCAATTCGTTGGTGGCAAATGTGAGATGCCACAAAGTGGGTAGTAGAGTTTGATGAGTGTTTTCAGGGAGGTAAACCCCATTTGAATCCTTACAGCTTCTTAGCTGTTGTTAGAAACAGCAGCAGGGCCTACAAGCTGAGGGCTGCTCACAGTGGGAAGACACAAATGTGTGACACGAATAGAGTATTTTCATTTTTCTCAATGTTCACCTTAAACATCAGTAAAAACAAACACATTTAAATATGACAAAGGCATCAGACTGTGCATTATAATCTCTTTGCTTCCATTTTAAACTGAAGACTTTTTTTTATACATTATTGAGGTACTATTGTAAGAAGAAGAGTAATGTAGCTTAGCAATTTCTGACTCTTTTGGGAAGTTAACCTTTTGAAAAGACTGTAATTTTCGAGGAGTTATCCCATGAAACTATGTGTGGGAGTTCATAATCTATTAAGAAAAATCTATTGCTGATATTCTCCTCACTTCAGTGTCTAGTTGTCAATTTTGTACTTCTACAATTATTTTATTCACAATTACTACACTTCTTTATTTTTTCTAGTCTCTCATATGTTAACTGTTGCAAATTTCTTTTTTCATTTTTGTCTTTCATCTTCAGAACTTCATTCTTTACTTCTCTAATTTTCAGTAACATTTTACCATTGCCACACCATGTAGACATTTATTCTTTATTATAAATAAGCTACTAATTTCATCATGGCAGGCCTGTGGAGATGTATCCCTTGCAATTACACACTTCTTCTAGAGAGATAGCTGTCCCTCTCAGGCAAAATGTACAAAAGATTCTGTATAAATATAATGTGATACAAATTTTAATTTGTCTTTGAGCTCAGTAGGGGCCTTTATCCCACACTCTTTATGTAAAAGCAATGATACCAGACAGTTTAATCAGTTACAAAAGATGATAACCTGGCATGCATACTTTTTTCAGGCCAGGTGGCAGAATGCTCATAAGCAGCAAAAGAGGAGGATGAGCATGGTTAGAGAGTGCTATTTGGTATTTTACCTGATGTGCTTTCCAAGGATATTGATCCTATTTTCTCAGGGTCTGTATTTTTCTTCACTTCTGTAAAATCTTGCCTTTTGCCTTGAGCTCACTCCAGATTAGGGGTCAGGGAGCATCAAACACCCCTTCAAACAATGCTAGGAAGACAGCTAGACCTGAAGCAGAGCTCTGAGTGCAAATAATTCACACAGAAAGGAAGCAGAAACTCTGATGAAGGTGGTGAACTGCTTAGCAATGGGTGACAAGTGACAAGTGATGGAGGTCTGTGAGAAATGGAGTGCTTCGGAGTTCTAAATTGGAATCTAACTTGTTTAACCTCTTAATCAATGATCCAGAGGAGGTAATGGAGGATAGTTTCACTTAATTTTTGGAGAATAGTACTTTAGTAGAGTGAGTTAACATGAGAGATATCCGACCTGCTTTCTGGAGGAACCTAGTCTGGAGGAATGGGCAGGCAAGCCTCATGAAATGCAACAACGACAAATATACTGCACATGCAGGGAGCACTAGTGCAAGGACACAGGATGTGACCTCGCTGATTAATGAAACCTCTGCAGGAAAAGACCTGGGGACCTTGGCAGACACAAGCTGAACATAAATGAGCAGTGTGCTTTAGCTTCAGAGATGGTCAGCAGCACTCTGGGAGGTATTCACGGGGGTACAGCCAGGACTGAAGAGAGGAACTGTCTCCCTCTGCTCAACTCATGAGATCCTATCAGGATACTCTATGCAGTTTTGGGGCTGTTTAGTGTAGGAAAGACACTAATCAGCTGGAGCAAGACCAGTGGGGGGCCAGATTGATCAGAACTGGAGGACTTGCCATGTGAAGAGAAGCTGGGAGAATGGGGCTTGTTCAGCCTGAAAAGAGACTGCCTCAGGGTAACCAAGAGCAGCCTGCACCTACCTGAGAAGCAGTAAGGAGGAAGGCGAAACCAGGTTCTTTCAGATGTGCATGGTGGGAGGATGAGACAATGAGCATAAGTTGAAACATTATTTTAATTCAGTATATAAGGAAAATTTTCTCACCTTAAGGACAGCCAAGCAACAGAAGAGGCTGCCCAGAGGTCATGCAGTCTCTATCCTTCAATGTTTTCAAAAGCCAACTAGATAAAGCCCTAAACAGCCTGGTCTGACCTCTTGTTTTGATCAGGAAGGTGGACTACAGATCTTGTGAGATCCATTTCAATCTGAATTATTCTGTGATTCAAATTACTCTACCCTGTGAACTGGAGCTGCTAGATGACACTTCCTGTCATATGTGTTCTGCTAGCAGATGTCACCAGCAGAGCATTGATCACCATTTTGCTGTTCCTAAGATTGTTTTTCATTAGGGATGTGATGCATCCACTTTATCTGGATGATCAAAAGAAATACTGAAAAGCTATTCTTTGACAAATATATTTATGAATAATTAATATTCTCAAGGTATTAAATTGTGCTACAGCAGGGAGATTTGGCAGGCAGTTTAACAAGGTATAATGGCTAATGCTGCTAACTTGGTAGCCAGAACAATGATCTGTGATAAATGCAGGCACTAATAATACATTCACCTGGCAACTAGCAAAATACTTTCAATTACTTCATTAATATACAAAAAAGTGTTAATTGTTCTTTTTCACCTGTACATTTCATCTCAGACTTCATTGTAAGGTTTGCTGTATTTAAGGATTTACTTAGTCTTCCCTTTTGGAAACATCTATGTAATGAGCAAACAACTCCCCCCCCCCCCCCCCCCCCCCCTCCCCCATCCCCACCTACCATACACCCACACCCCGCGCCCT
>WUAM01000389.1:3466209-3495447 GCA_024336885.1 Actenoides hombroni | reverse complement strand
TCCCCTTCAGTTTAGTCCATACTCACTTTTGCTTCCTGTGTGTGGCAGGCAGGGGACACTACCCTAAGCACACCACAGGCCTGGCACCGAAGGGACTTTGGTATCATTTCAACAGGGTTCTGGTGTACACCGCAGGAATGGTTCTCAGTATTTGAGAAGTATGACTGCAAAGTTAGCAGCTAGAGATCAGAGTCAGTCTGAAGGGGAGGGATAGTATGAACAAATCACCTCAAATGTGCTTGCAGCAGGGAACAGTAATGTCCTCTGAGCCTCCTGGGAACTCTTGAGATAGAAGATAAACCAGACCTAGACTCTGATCTGATCTGCAATTCCCATGCCCTCAGGAGAACCCAACAGCAGAAACAAGTTAAGTGACCTGCTTTTTTAAGTCAAAGAACATCTGCCACAGCCTTGTTTTTCAGGAACGTAGAGCACACGCTGGAATAGACCCAAACTGAGCCATGCTGAACAGTTCCTGTGGCACTGACTTTAAAAGCCCTCTGTTAAGGAGAGATGCCTTGTGGTTAAAGAAAGAACACTACAAGCCAGAGCAGGGTCTTCCACGCGACCTACTGTGACCGTGACAAGTGACAGTCTTCTTAATCCATTCTTTATGAGGATTATCCAGGTTCCTAACTGTCAATGTCATACATGCACACAGTTTAGGTCCAGCTGGATAGTAAATTAAGTCACAGCACCACAAATGTGTCCAGACTGGTTCCAGTATCATCTTGGTTCCAGTAATGGCACAGCCACAAAAGCACAGCCCAGGGACAGAACTAATAAACCCTGCTAGGCCTCATCTGGCACCATGCTAGGTTCAGGATTCACAATATTCAGATGTCCTGATGCTTTCTTATGTAGTCAGCCAAAGGCCAGCTGCACTTCCTTGCTTTTACCTGACTGGACTCCACAAAAACTTCACGCGGTCTCCACTCCTGATTTCCACAAATTATCTATTGGAGTCCAAGCTGTCATGTACCAGCATTGCTCTGTGTTGAGACTGATGAACCATTCCAGAAACCAGAGTACTGGGGAACATAACAGAAAGATCTCCTAACTCTGGATCCAGCAAACCTGGTACATAATCAGCAGTGATTAGAGCAGTGCATCCCATGTCCAAGTTATGATGGAAAACATCAAGTTCCACATTACATACTCTTAGACATATGCTATTTAGGTTTCCCTGTTTTCTTGGATAGCCCAACCATCTAGTACACTGTGTAATGAAACACTTTAAAAATATGTACAACAGAAGTGACATTGCATCTGTGGTTTTCAAGGCCTTATGTGCTAAACGTGAATCATTATCGTTCACCTCAAAGACTACTGTTGCAGCAGCCAGTTATTAGTGGGCTAAATTTGTGAGTTCAGTTCCCACTGACACACAGTAAAGTCAAGTTAAGTCCCATTTCAAAGCTCACAAAATACATTATAAAAGTTGCTTAATCTCATATTTTCATATATAGATCCTGCTTAGAAAGTAGAGCGATGAGAAATAGTTTGTGATGTGCATTCTGAAGTGATAGATTTGTTTAGCTGCAGGAATAGCTGTGCAAATTAGCCTTTTCCCAGTAACATCAGCAGCCTGGAAGATACTTCATGACTGATGGGAACTGCATCCTTTTTTCCTCTCCAAATCCTCAACTATATTGCAAATTCTATCTGGGAAGGAATCAATATATCCGCACAGCAATGCTTTAAAGAGAGTACTCAATTACAAGATGAAATTCTGGTTCTACTACCAATCATGACACAAGGTCTGAGAAGATCACAGTTGGATGTGACAGGCTTAGCAGAAGACACTTTGAAAACACATCCTGTCTGACAACACTGTCAGACCAGGGCTCATACCCATACCCAAACTTTGCCCAAAGTAAGCAGTGTTTGATACAGAAATTTGCTCCTGCTCACTAGGATTTCACATAATTCAGAAAGCACTAATTAGAAGCACTTGTTCAGGAGGGAACACTTCTCCAAACTCTGCCATACAATGGTTGTGTGCACCTTGCCAATTATTGTTTTCATGATGCTTCAGTTTGTTCCTCTGCACAATAAGGCAGTATTTGAGACACTTTGAGACATTACTTTACAGAAGTAAAATAACACACACCAAATCTCCAGATGACACGAAGCAAAACTATTCTTTCAGTACTTCTCTACCAAAATTGGAAATGAAAAAAATGTATAACTGGAAGTCCCTTTAGTATCCTGTGACCCACAGGGTATCATAGGAAATGAAAACCCTCCAGTTATTTATGTCAATGAGTCCTGTGGTTTTGTTCTTATGGTTACCTCACCCTAAATTCCACCGTGACAACCACAGCAAAATTTTGCTTCTCTGCAGCCATGTTACTACTGCTAATTCAGCCACAGTGGCACAGGGCTGAGCTGCACTTGGCATCTGGCCCATGACCCAGTCAGCTGGCACAGCCCAGGGTCAACCGATTACTGTTTCACAGCCTCAGCAAATTTATCTTTTTCTTGCTGTAAATTAGTTAAGTCTCAACCTTCCCACAAGGAGCTGAGTGAGAATGAATGGCTCTGTGTCCATCGTTCCTCGCCTGAGGGCAGATTTGTTTTGGTCACAGTTATTAGCTCCAAGATCTTGCAGATGAAGGAAGCTTTAATGAAAAGACACTGAACCGCATCTTAGGCTCCCAGCTGTTTTGTGATGCGGGTGATGAAACAGGGTTGCTAAAAATATCAGAAATATGATCCAACCAAATATAGCTCTCATTCCTTTGTGTGTCTTTAAGAGAGGGTATACAGAGACGAGATATCTTGGCATAAAAGCTCAAGGACTGTGCTATGATTTCCTTCCTTTAATAAAGCCTTCTTGCAGCCATGTGGTAAACAGAACAGCACTAAAAAAAAAAAAAAAAAAAAGTCAGAACAAAAAACCAAACAAACACCAAAGACACACACACACCAAGAAATGCATTTTCAGCCCTGAACTTAACAGGTCCAAAAAATTATACTTGCAGTAAACTTGAGGATTCTGTTTGAAGGTTTTCTGGTACATTTTCCATCTTACAATCATCTTCCAGGATGGAAATTTCCTTCACTGATCACCTGAGGTGAAGGAGACTGCTCCATCCCTTTGAGCAAAAAGGAATTTTTCTAGTTTAAGGGACAGAAGACTTGATATGTCAGAAGACTCAATGAACCAGCTTTAGACACAAACTGTTTGAATTATGGAATCCTCTGATCTCTAGCAGGGATTCCAGTGACAGTTTGTCTCTAGGGGGTCTGTATTCTTCTCTCATGCAACATTACTGAGGCTACTGAAGTGGGCAGTAAGAACGTTTCAGATGTTTTGATTGTATTCCAATTCTGTCTAAAAACTGAGACAGAATAAGGGATAACTAAGAGTTACTTCTATCTTTCATTTTTTTAATGGGGTTCCCTTATTCTCCAGGGAAATACACTGGATAAGATAATGTCAGCTATATTCTGCTTCAAGGTCTCTACTCCATTCTAATGCAACATCTCGCTATATTCTATCTGCACAGTAATAAGGATGCTATGCAGCAAAATCACTGCTTCTTTCCCAAAGAGAAATGTCAAGTTCCTCACCCCTAGCAGGATGCCATCTGCTTCTGCCCCCAATGTGCTTCTACTAACCCACAAAACACCTGCTTTGTGACACGCAGAAAATGCAGAGCTGCCAAGCAAGAAGTAGTATTCAAGGAGCATGGAAAGTCTTCAGGTCCCACCTCTCACCCCATCACCATTCATCCTCTTGATTCCAATATTTACATGGTGCCTCTTCCCAGCACTGACAGGGTCAAGTGCTTCATTGAATCAAGTGGCAGCCAGCACAGCTATTGTCATTTATTTCAGGGACTAAGCAGTACACACTCATTCTCCTCACTAAGAGCTGCTTTCAAAGGACCATGACTCTAGCTGCTTAGTTAGTATCTCTGAGCCAGTGCAGACCAAACACAGATGAGGACAATGCTCAGTGACTGAGTTGCCTTGCTTGATTACCACCATGTTTTTACCACCACTCACACTGCTGCCCCAAGCAACTGTCAGTTTGCTCACACATAATACTGGTTCTGCTCAAGAATATTTATATTCTACCTAGACCACTAAGACCAAGACAGATTCCAGGTAAATCAGAGTAAGACACCAACAGACAAGGGAGAGCTGTTACACACAAAATTTCTTTATGGTCCACTACAAGGAAATAACTCATATGAAAATTCAAGAAAAATATTTAATTATTAGTTTGACTACTGCTCTAGCAATCTAACAGAAAAATAAGAATCACATCTTATAATTGAAATGACCCAGTTCCTATTGTGGATCATCAGCAATGCAATAAATGCCTAGAAATAAGTATCTGCCCTTTTCTTCCGATGCCAAGTTCTCATGTTTTCAGCACAGTGAGTTGTCAGGTGAGAGAACAATGATGATGGTGAGTTTTTTCTCCCTAGGTCTTGTATCCATTCTAGGTTACTTCTTCAGGCTTATACTTCACTTTGTAAACAGTGTACATTTTTTCCCCTTCTAGTGGTTCTCAAGTTAGTTAAGCTACAATTCTTTCTCTATACAAGGTATGATGAAAGATGGCGTTGTATCTTTTGGGAAAGAAGCAAGCAACAGCACAAAGTGAAGTAAAACCTAAGTAAATCAGTTAATAGTATAGCTTAAAACAAGTTCGAAACAACTAAACAGGCAAAAGACACCTTACCATGGGAAAATTCTGCTATTAGAATTGGTACAGGCTGGGCAGTAGTCTGATTCTGGAACTAGTCACAAGCAGTTTAAGCTAGTTACAGATAAGTGATTTTACACATACAGTTAAAGTTAAGCTACAGTAGATTTAAAAAAACCCATGTAAACTCAGACAGGGCATGACAAGTTGTAAAGCCTGATATGGGTAATTATTATCAGAAATCTTCAGATATGTTACCAGCACTTGGAAAACCAAGTTTTCTGGGGGACAGGACTAGAGAGCCATGGACAGTAAATAGACAAGGCAGGAAGGCATTGTTTCAAAATACTAGAAAAACCACAAACAGTCAGTCCCAGTAAAGACTCCAGCTAATCTACATGGATCAGTCCTAATGGACAAAGCAAGAACACAGAAAACAGCCTGTAAACCAGACAGAACACAGCAAAAGGCAGAGTGAGGTCTGGAACAAAGTCATGAAGCTGAGTAGGAGCTCGAACAACCACTGGGGAACCAAGGACTATCACTGAAAAGACTGAATCGGGTAGGGAATTGGCTCGAGTACTTGACAGCTCTCATGAAGCTTTTGTGCAGATCCCCACTTCATGCCAGTTTAGTACTTACTGATAATGGGCTTGAGTTCAACACCTTAACCACTACTTGATCATAAATGTAGCTGCTGTCTATCTATCTTCACTCCAAGTCAAGGAAACAAGAGCCAGGCATTACAATGGGTCTCTTATAAACAAATGGGCTTTTGCATGATCTCTGATGCATTCTTATTTTTCTGGATACTGTTGGAAGCATAAGCTTTCAATTTAAAAGATGCGGAAGGCACAGCAGCAAGCTATGGATAATTAGTCATAAACATAACCAAAGTAGCTAACATAACTCCAACTGGAAGAAGCAGTCAGGGCAGTATCTGATGTGCAGGTCAGGCGCAGAAATTCAAGACAGAAACAATTTTTCTAGTTCATCAGGAGTAACTTCTTTGATTTAATTTGCTTTAATCCTTCCTTATATCTTTGCACCAGCAGAAGTAAAGCCAGAAACCTCTCATAGCAAAGTGGGAAAGAAAAAAAATGCATGAGAGCACCTCTTTCTCCTAATTGGTAAACATACTTATCATCTGATCTCGGGAATATAGAGAAGGGCCGCAAGTCAAATCCTTCAAGGCAACATCAGAAGATGTAGTTGTGTTCCTGAAACAACTGAAAAACACTGTGCTTCTGAGCGACAAACACCAAACTAAGCATAAAAGACTGACTGGGTCTCCACAGGACACCATTAATGACATCGAAGAAGATATAACTGCAGCAACTATTAATTTTACTTCACCCTTCCAACTTGAACTGACATGTAGAAACACAGAGAAGAACATGATGCAAACACACAAAGGAAATTGTCAGAGGGAAAACCTGATGTAGTTAGACTTTATCCTAGAACAGCCCATGCACTAATCACTAAATATTTAATATTCTGTCATGGTTTAACCCCAGCTGGCAATTCAGCACCATCCAGCTGCTCGCTCACTCCCCCTGCATTGAGACAGGGGAGAGAATCAAAAGGGTAAGAGGAAGAAAACTCCTGGGTTGAGGTAAAGACAGATTAATAGGTAAAGCAAAAGCCACATGTACAAGTAAAGCAAAACACAGAATTCATTCACCACTTCCCATTGCCACACACCCATTTCCAGGAGAGCAAGGCTCCATCACGGGTAACAGTGACATGGGTAGACAAACACCAACACTCCAAACATTACCCCCTTCCTTCTTCTTCCCCCACAGTTCTTTATGATAACCACGTCACACAGTCTGGAATATCCCTTTGGTCAGTTGGGGTCAGCTTTCCTGGCTGTCTCCCCTCCCAACATCTTGTGCACCCCCAGCCTACTCACTGGTGAAGTGATGAGAGAAGTAGAAAAGGTCTTGACTGTGCAAGCTCTGCTCAGCAATAACACATCCCTGAGTTAACAACACTGTTCTCAGCACAAATTCAAAATGTAGCCCCATACCAGCTAACATGGAAAAAACCCCAAAACTATTAGAGTAAAAGTCAGCACATACTCCTAAAAATGATAGTACAGACCCCTATGTCTTATTTTACAACAAATGACTGTATAAACTGTAACCAGAACTATCTGCAGTCCTTGTGTCTACAAGGACTATGAGAAGAAAAGAGGGAGGGAAAGGGGCTCCAGCGCTTTACAGGTGTTCTTTTGCTTCCTCTGTAGTTACTTTTTCAAGACAAGACAGCTCTACTTGTGAGGCATAGAATGGCTTTGCCTCGAGGTTACAAGGTCTTCAGAAACCTAGTAATCAAGCTGACAACATCTACAGAAGGACACACGAGGTAACAGGAAAGCTCTGTGAAATTCAGGCAAAGCAACAGTACTTAATGCATCTGCTCCTCAGAAATGACTGATTTACATGGTGATTGAAAGAGAAGTACTTCTATTCATAAAAGTGTGTCCATTTCCTTGAAGGAGCAGTTAGTCTAAATGCTAAAATAAAATTCTCTACTTCCTTTTGTATAGCTCTAATTATTTAAAGTAAGACTTAAAATCTGTGTACAGCTCAAATGTGTTATTTTTTTCATCCATTTAACAACACAAATAGGTTCACATTCACCTCTACTGACCACTTTTACAAACAGTAAAACAAGTTTCTTGTCCTTATAATGCAAATGCTGCAGGAAGATGTTTATTTAATGCGGAACCGAACTGCAGGTTTTCTAAAGCTTTACGCTTAACTTCCCAAAGACATTCACAAGCCTATGATGCACACACCAGCATGAAGAATAAGAATGAATCCCTAAATCCACAGCAATCATTCAGGACTGAGTGAGCATTACTGTGTAAGAAGCTCAGACAATTCTGTATATACAGCAGACATGCTTTATTTCTACTCAGATTTCAGAAAGAACTCTAGAATTGCTATTACGAAAGAAGTTATGAAGTGCATATTCCCACCATCTATCTTTTGTGACAAAATTTGATTCCCTTAGCCCTATTTGATTGCCTTCTCCTATTAGGTAAGAGTAGTACTACTTGTACAATATACACATGCCCACAGATTAAAATGCATCATTTTTAAATGGCATTTCTTCCCCACGGCACATGGGAGAAAGTTAAGTCATTCATGTGAGCAGAGTAGAAATCAGGCTAAATGGAAGGAAGAAAAGTGCTCATCAAAATTCCTGCTGAAATACAAAGAAATTTAAACTGGCATTACAGCTCTGACTGCAAAAGAAGCCACATCCCTGTGTTACTGTGAAGCGTTGCTGGCAGCAGGGACAGCAGCTCTGGCAGTGCTCCCACATCAGGGATGCCCACAGGTACCTGGTGTATCCCTGGTGCCTGATCAGGTGCTCATTTGGATCCAGGCAGCCAGTCCTTGAAATTAAATACAAAGTCAAGAGACTAACTTCTGAGTGCTTTTCTGCATAATGAGGACATGATTGGACTTGTTTATCACTCCAGCAGCTAAGAAATACCTTTGGTAATAGCCATTTCCCAAAATTCCAAATCCTATTCCCCTCCACAGCCAAAAAAACTTTTATGTTCTCTTCTTTTTAACCATCATCTTGATCACGAACTTTTCCCACTGTGAATAGGAGTTACTACTATTTTAATACAGGCTGGAGTAAACCAAGTAAGCTTAGCAAGAAGATTTTGCAAAGTGAGATGTGACCACTGCTTCCTCAATCCAGTTCTGGGTGTGTACGAACAGTTATGCTGCCAGCTGAGACAAGATACAGGTTGAGAGGCTACTGGGTTAATGAAGGATGGGCTAACAAGAAAGACACGTAGTTCTAAAAGGATTGATAGCTCTGGTCATGCCCTGGCTGATACACAGAAATTTTACCAGTATATCTTTTTACTCATATTTTTTTATCATGTTATATAGTATTCTTTTCTTAGCCTCACTTGCATAGTTCAGTCATCTGTTGGGTGATAATGAGATGTCTCAAAACACGCAACTTCCCACCTTGAAAAGATCAAATGGGCCTTGAGATGGTTCCTTAAGCCAGAGTACCCTTGATAACAGGGACTCAAGATAAGCACAGAAGAGGACACAGGTGTTAAGATAAGCACTGGAAAACTAACTTAAACTGACCTTCTTGGAGCATTCCAGGGCCGAAGTATGGATAAGCTAACTCCATGATCATGTATGGGCAAAGGAAGCCCAAATTTCAATTAGCGGCTACTGTGAGAAAGACCAGAAATGACCACTGGAGGGGGAAAAGACCCTAACCCTAATTTTATTAGGTCTGCTCGGATTATGTAAATGAATTCTGGGAACCCATTAGCATAAGACTGCCCTTTCCAGGAAATTTGATGAATATGTATGTTTTTTGTGTATAAGAGCTGGTGTGTTTTGCTGATTTGTTGGAGCACTTATGGTGGAGAATCACCAGTGCCACTCCAGCACTGCAATGAAGAATGTCTGCTTAATAACAACTCCATTGGTATTAGGTATTTATCTCGGAATCCTTATCCAGCCATCCCTAGCCTCCCACCTCAATGAGGAGCATTAGAAAGCAAGGGGGTTTGGAAGCTCTGGATTTTTGTTTCAGTTCAACAAGGGGAAGTAGAGTGTTCTGTACCTGGGGAAGGAACAACCCCGTGCCTGCTGCAATCCACCCAAATAATATTTTATTACTGAGTATAAAAAGCTTTTGCTTTTCTGTTTGGTGTGTTGTTTTTTTATTAATATAGTGAAACAGCTTCCACCCTTTTCCATAAATAGCAGAGGAAGGGGGATACAATTTCCTTTTGCTGTTCAGGAAGTGGGATAATTTCCTTTTTGATGAATTTTTTAATTTTTGGCACAAGCTTCCAGCACACGTTTGTTGAGCTTCTTGGCGTTCTGATCTTGATTCTAGCACTAGCGCGTGCTTAGAGCCTGTGGAAAGTGTTTTCTTACTCCTCAAATTTCTTCCTCCTCCTCCTGTCCACTCTCAAATCTCAGTAGCTCTCACAACTGGATGCAGTATCACTTCTCTTCCTTAAACACAGAGGACACTTCACCTCATTTCTCCTCAGCAATACATTCACTAATTCTTCCTTGGCATTGCTTATAACCAGATATTAACAGATCCTGGGAGAGCCCAATGATTTAAAATAGGCACAGAGGGAGGACACGGAAAAGGTGACTTTCACAGTGATTTGCCAGTTATCAATTCTGATCCAGTATCATCTTGTTTCCTCCCCCACATGCCTGAAGCAAGGACAAGGCTGCTGCTTTACAGGCTACACTCAAGTCCCTGCTGCCAGCACCTAGAACATACTCAAGGACAGCACTCAAGTTGGCCCCTCTCAGTAAAGCAACAGTCAGGGTACTTGGGGGCTTCTAAGTACTTCAGGATCAATTCAAATATGTTGATATTAAAAGCCACACAACTTCTGCTGTCTTAACTCTGACCATTCAAGCCATTGTTCTCATCTCATCTCACTAACAATAAAGGCTTTTTCAAAGCAGTCAGCTAGGTTCATATTTTTGTATACATGGCATAAAAATCTCTCTCACTGTCCTGTGGTTGTATTAGGATTAACAGAGGAGTCACAGAATTATTGTTTCATTGTTTTATTACAAGAAAGAGATGATATCCTACTATTTTTAGGAAGCAGCTGTTGAGACCTAATGTCTAGATTTAAACTGGAAGAAATAAATATCAAAAGCTATGAAAAGTATGAGGGAAACATTCTGATGATGTGTTACCATGACATGAAACATTTGTAGGTGATAATATGGAACTGGACACTAGAGTATAATTAATCTCACTGCCTGTTGAATAGAAATGTGCAACTTTCATGACTCCTTTTCAACAGTTTAAGAAGGGAAGTTATCTATTACAGTTTTGACATTTGGCAACAGGTATTTGGTATGCTGTATGTTTTCATGCAGCATTGTTTTATGTGGTTATAAACTAATATAAATGATCAATTGCTCACAAATATACTGGAGCAATTACTTGACATTATGTCACCAACCGACTGCAGGTTTGCTTATATTTAAACTTTTTTAGGAAAGTGACAATGACAGATGTATGGCCTTTTCCTCAAGGAAAGGACTCCAAGGTAGTTTCTGTTTTGGCAGATACCATTCATTTGCTAGTGTAAGGGTTTCTGTGAACACTGTGCCTCTTTAAAATTATACAGGAGAAAAACAATTTGTTGATCACCTTGTAAAGAAGTGAGAGCTTCCTCCTAAAGACACACTGGAGAAGGTTTAAATTCCCACGAAGCTGAGAATGTAGGATCACCTGTTAAACATCACTGCAGAAATGTTTGCTAGTTTTCACACAAGGGGAAATTCCCCTTTCACTTGTAGAATTTACACTACTCTGGAAGATTAAGCTTTGAAGTGAAAGATGGAATACAACGTAAAAAATTAGAAGTTCATTTTTTTAAGGGAGAGAGGATACTCTGCTCACTCCATCACACAGGCTACACAGCAGAAAGGAAAGAAAGAGGTCCTTTCCATAGAACAGCTAGTCTACAGATGCAACTAGATCGCAGCAGTCAGGAAGGGATTCCAGCGCTGTTCTCCAACCTTTAGACCATACTGCACAGGTGGCAAAAAGTTTAGTTGAAAGGAGAAGGTAGAAAGAGAGATTTCAGAGCTAAAGTCATATTGCCAGTGAAAGTGAATCACTCGGATGCATTGCCATGGACTGGATGATATCAGACTCTGAAAAAGGTAGGCCTGAGCTGCAAGAGGTATCAATACAATCCACAGTCTACAGACTGGCTATTGTGCCCCCCAGCACATGGCTCAAGTCCAGTGCTGTAGCTTTTTCCCTTTAACACAAACTGGCTTCTACATATGGCAATTAAGACTAACCTGACAAGTGGGAAAACACCTGTACAGACCTCTCATTACCTTGGCATCCCACACTACTAACTATATTTTAATAATTCAGTGTTACCCGAGATGGACAATTTTTGTGATATTCTACAGCCAGTGAACTTCCACTAGATGAGCTGCTGCTTTCCCTAATCCCAAAGTTTTAACATTACTAAATCCTGATTAGCTTTCTGGATCAAGCAGGTTCCACGCCTAACAGCCAAGATATATTTTACCTAAAGCTCTATTCACAGTTGGCTGGGAAATACCTATTATAATTTATAGTCACTGGCAGATCTGCTTCAGAAAACTCACTGGAAGTAATTATCTGTTGTGCTTCATGGATGCCATATATAATATATTCCAAACCCCTAAACTGCATAGAATTCACTGATTTCTTAAGTTTTTTATTCAAACTCAAGACTCTGACCATATTCATCAAGAGTATCAGAGGCTTGGAACTAGTTTCTAAAGAACTGCAGCTCTTTCATGATGCAAAGGTAGTGCCTTGCTGAAAGAGTAAAAATTTAGAACATGTTAGGCTTGGCAATTTGAGACTCTTTAATCCTGAAACTAACAAAATTCACATCAACTAACAGATATTTACCTGAGATTTGAAGAGAACATAAGCTTCACAAATCCTATCACCACAGCAAATTCCTTATAACGAAAGAGGAACTCTTCTCTGTATGGGATGCAGTTATAAGGATTGATAAATAAAACATTCTTATACATCCTGCTAGAGGTCAGAAATATTTTAAGGAGACTGCATACATACAGAAACAACATAGATATTACTTGGGTTAAGCCCAAGACTGAAGCCACAAGAACTGGATTTTAGTCTCAGGCCTGCCAAAAATTCATTGGTGACCTTGAAGAATAACCCCAGACCTTTGAAAAACAAGACAAATAAAACACCCAGTCATTAACAGGTTTGTTGAATATATGGAAGAAAAAAAAAATTAAAAAAATCAGTAAACTGCTTTGGAGCTCAAGAATTTTGATGTCTGTTTTCAGCAATAGCCTTAACTGTGGTAGTAAAATTAAGTTTAATCTAGAAATCTGTTCCGTAATAGTGATGGAGATAACCACAGATAAGTTAATGTAAGACTTAGTAGCAGAATAAACATATTGAATTTTTTTTTTTTTTTTTAAAGTTATTATCCTGGATAAAGACAAAATAAAGACATGAGATTTGAAGAAAGGAACAAAATCACACAAAAAGGACGTGAAGTTTCAAACTCTTCTGGTTTGCAAAAAGCCTTGCAAACCTCATGAAGAAGTCTGAAGAATAACTCCAGAGACCAGGTTATGCCTTTTCCAACCACTGGTAGAAGTGGTTGAAAAGTATCAGGTAGATACTTTTATAATTATGCATTCTTGTATTATACTATATGCCAAAACTTAATGCTGCTTGCTCTTCTGAGCCTTGAGAGCACTTTCTGCCTGACCTTTTCCCACCAGCAGTGATCTCCATATTGGGACTGGTGAGAGGTGTGTGAGATAATCAAATGTGGAAAAAGCTCTAGCCTCATTAGTTCTTGGAAAAAGTCCCATATCCAGGTCCACTATAGTTTGTTCACTCTGTCTCACTTGTGACACCTTTTAAGAGATCCATATAAATTTAAGAAATCTATTTCCTGTGTGACCTTAAGATTATTTGGCTCTTCAAGAACTGAAGACATTCAAAACAGTCCCTGTTGGAGAACAAAGGGGAGGGCAAGGTGAAGGAAAATTGCAGTGCACAATGCTTCCTTTTTTGGTAGCCAAAATGATGCGTAAGCCACAAGCAGATGTATTTATCTCACTACAGTGAGAAAAATAATAATAAAGAACAAATTTATCCATTATTTGTGGTTTGACAGTTTCTTCATTTTACTGAGACGAAACACCATGTGAAATTAGCAACACCAGAAATTCAAACACTGGTGTAACCTACTTTAGGGCTGAGTCTGTGCAACAGAAGCAAGCACAGATTCCCCAAAACAAATCTCCCAGTGCCAGTGTCCCTATTAACCTTGAAACATCCAAGTACGCAGCTGGGCAAAGGTCACCTACTCTGGTACATACATATCTAAGAAGAGACTAATGCTTTCATATCTACTTTTGTCCTCTTGCTTTGCCATTTTATCTTCTTTAGTATTTTATTTATTAATAAAATCTGCTAGTTATGGATTCCTGAGAAAACAAGGACATTTCAAATGTCATATTTCTAAAGATAGGTTTCTTGTCCTGGTAGCAAAGGAAAGGACTTCACAGAGGTTACATTAGATGTCTAGTAACATGGAGTGCCTTTTTTTTTTTTCAGTTCTGTTTGTATTTACAGCTTCATCAAATTAATCTAAACCTGTTCTGAAGGCAGGCCTATGTGAGAGTGAAGGACAGTGGGAAAGGCTAGACAAAGTGAAGGAAAAAAATTGCAGCACAATTTCAATTCCCAAAAAATTCTGGCCAAAAATCCCAAGAAGGATACAATAGTGTGTTAGGTTGACCCTAGCCAGCAGCCAAACACTTATCTGGCCTTTGCTTCCTCTCCTCTCTTTTGGCACAGGAATTTAAAATAAACAAACACAAAAAACACACAAACAAAACCACACTACAACAAACAAAACCACAACCTTAAAGGAAAACAAAGAGCTCAGGGATAGAGATACCAACAGTTTAATAAGAAGACAAAGCTATGCCTACAAGCAAAGCAAAAAAAGAGGTATTCATGTAATGCCATCGGCAGGCAGACAGATGTTCAGCCACTTCCCAGGAAGCAGTGCCTCCCAATACATAACAGTTGCTTGGGAAGAAAAATGCCATAACCATAAACTTCCCCCCCTCCCTCTTTTCCCTGAGCTTTTATTGCTGAGCACAACATCATATGGTAGAGCATATCCCTTTGGTCAATTCAGGTCACCATCCCAACTATGTCCCCGTCCAACCTCTTGCCTATTGCTTGCCTACTCACAGGGTGAAGCCCTTACACTGTGCAAGAAGTTTTACCTACAAACACAAAGCACAGCACCATACAAGCTGCTATGAAAAAAGTTAACTTCATCCCAGCCAGACTCAGTACAAATATACGTATGATGGAAAGGTTTAAACCCAGTCTAGTGGGAGTGGACAAGACAGGTGACCCCAAACTGACCAACGAGGTATTCCAGCCCATATACAGCATATTCGGCTTACAGCCGAGGGATCCAAAGGGTCTTTGGGCTCTTCTCCCCTCTTGGACTGCCTTGCCAGCTTTGCTTGGCTTGGTTCCAGTCTTCTTTCAGTCCCTTCCTCAGAGGACCCAAGGAGGACTCTGTCTGTTCTGCCTTCGATCCCGGTCTGTGTGTTCCTGAACCCAGTACCAGAATCCAGCTCCTGAACACAGTTCCCGTCTGCTGCGGGGCCCAGTCTGGGACTGTCCCGGTTCCTGCTCCACAGCATCAGTGGTGATGGTGATGGAATTACCATCAGGAGGGGTTGGGTTCGATACTGGTCTTCTATGTATTTGTATATATTCCATTTTATAATTATTAATTTCCTTTTCATTAAATCTGTTCTAGTTTCCTTTTCTAATCGCTAAGTCTCTCCCTTATTCCCTTTCTCTTCCCCCTTTGGGGAGGGAGGAGGGTTAACAGAGAGCATCTGTTATAGGTCTAAGGGGCTGCCCTGACCCTAAACTGTGACAGACATGTACTTACTTCATGCTTTGCTGTTTTTAATTCAGTTTTTACTCCTCTGTTTGTTCTAATCAAATACTTTTTTTTTACCATAATTTAAAGATACTAACCATTGGAACTGATGCATGTGCATATATTCTTGAAATAGACTCTTGTATCATATTTAAAATGTTCTAACCTTGTTTATTGAACTTATCAAGACTACTTAACTGTCTTCTTCCATATTGCACAAATACATTCTGCTATGCTCAGGATACATTGTTTGTCATGAGTACCCTTTATTATGTGCAGTGAATATAATTGCAAACAACTGTAGTGAATGAGAGTACTTACTCATTTGAAATGATAACCTTTTTAAAGGTCAATGTCCTATAACAGAAATGACTTGAAACAAGCTTATTATGTTGGTGTCTTCCACCCAATCCAGATTCACTTTCTATTTCTTTTACTGTAGCTGATGTAAACTAGTGCATCACAATAACTTCCAGCTCCACACTAATTCCCTGCTGCAGTTGAAACAACATATAAATTGTACTTTTATTATTACCCAGAAATCCTTTGGCTCCTCCAAGTACTTAAGATCATCTGGTGGTAACCTAAACAAGGAAAAAGTCAGATAATTTTTTATTTATAATCTGGATGTTTCTGCTGTGAAATAAGTAAGAAAAATTAGAATCTGACAGTTGCTTGCCTATACCTTTGTTCCCATGGACATAAGATTGAAAAAACAAGGGCAAAGGTGTAGCCACAATTCCATTGAGGATAACCCTTTTATGCTTGGGATATTCCTGCATAGTATTTGGCCTAGTTTAAATATATTTTGTATTTTCAGAACTGTGGAAAAGTATTATACAGCAATACACAACTGGCCCCAACATGTCTGATACTTCATCACCTTTTATCTTCTGAAGTCCTTCGTCTGTGTAAAGTAAATGTAAGGTACAGGTATGATGATGTCTGACTACTGACTTTGTTCTGCAATGACTGCATCAGGTGTAAAGCAACATAGAATATGATGTGCTGAGAAATGGATGTAAAGGTGCCAAAAAGTATCTTCAACTGGAAATACTGTCATATAATTGATAATTCTGCTGTGTGCTGTTGAACATTATAGACTACTTTGGAGATACTCTGGAACTTGTATGGAGTCTCTGAAACTAAGGAAAACTAGCAAATTTTTATTTTCAGAAGTGATCAGGTTTTATTGTGTTTTAAGGTTAATCAGTGAGCTAAAAAAACACAAAATATTTTTCAATGGGTAGGGTATTTTAAATTAAACTGGAATTAGAATTAATATACTAGTTTATAACTATATATGTCCCTATTTTATCTATCTTCTCATATAACTCCATGTAAAATATTGATTCAATAATATTTGGTTTGGAATTTTTTGATACATTTCTCTTCTTTCTCTTGACCATGTAAGATAAAGATTTATTTTAAAAAGTGGAATCTTCAGGACTAACTTGGCATATTTGGTCAATTATACTCTTCTTGAATTTGACAGTTTTATGGATTATAGCATAGTCATCCAAACCTGTAAATCCAGCATGTCTGCTTTTTTGGTACTATATGAACTTGTAGAAATTTAGAGGACATGGTTTCTCCCCTCATTTTAATCATTAAGCTGAAATGTATTACTCAGAAAAATGTGAGTTTCTTGGGAACTTACATATAATTATTTGCTGTTAACCCAGCAGCCTTAGACTGTCTGAGAATTGTCCTGCAGGAAAGTAACTGGCCAAAAAGGTTTTCCTTCTATGAAAGGAAGAGGGTGGGCAGGAGGAAAGAATATGATGCTCTCATTTGTAGATTCATCAGGAGGGCAATGCTCTAAGCAAATACCATTAACAATGTATTTTGAATGAAAATTATAATCTTTGATTGGTACAAATCCTAAAGAATCGCCTAGAAATTGAAGGTTTATTTTCATAGAGCTACAGATACTTCTATCACATTTGGAAATGTAGTATGTGTGACTGTTAAAATGAACACAAGTCGTAAAGGTTAGTCTTAAAAGCTTTTAAGAAACATGTCTGTGTTACTCACTTGAAAGGGTCATACAATGTTATGATGATGGCACAGCAGCAGATATGCCAGTTTTGCCAAGTGAAACATTTCATCCTAAGCAGTGTTATTTACTATCTCTTTTTTTTAGACCTTAACAGACGATTAACTGAAAGGTGAGTTGCAGCATGCTCTTCCTAGAAACTCAAGTAATTTGCACCCCGTACCTCTTGAGGGATACCTGTAGTCTAAGTTGAAGTCTCACAGAAGAAATTGTATGGATGCTGTTAAAAATTTTAGGCTAAACTCTGTTGAGCAATCTAACATTAAAAAATAAGGCAGGGATTCAGGAACATCTTTCTGATACATTTTTCTAAGGTTATCTCATTTCTAAAGTTAAGTTCCCATTGCTTTTGGTTTGTACCTTCATGGTAGAAATGAAAGTATCATGAATTTTCCCAGGTCAAAAGGCACCCAATGTTCTCCCTTTAGCTTTGTTGAATTTTCAATGTGTGTATTAATTTTTTTCTTGAGAGTGTATGTAAAAGCATTCCAACTTATCAAGATGAAAAGTAACATTTTTGATCAAAGTCTGATAAGCAAGGGGAAGATATAAAAGGAGTGTAAATGATTGTCTTTAATCAATCATTTAATAGGGTGCTGTCACAAAAAAAAATAGTAAAAATTATTTATAAAAAGAGGCAGGAATTGTCTGAAACTTCACTTTCATGATTGTTAATGAGTAGTTCTGTTCCAATTTTTGTTCAAAAATTTTGCAAATAAAAATGTGTAAGACCAGTATTCAAATATTTAAAAGCTCTTACCCATTTCTAGCTTTTGTATCAGACATGCTGGTATTTATTCTATTAGTACGTACTGTGATAGCATCATTCAGTTATGGTAATGAAGACTGCAACTTCAGTACTTTGATATTGCCAAATTTCTCACTGAGATTCCTTCAACATGTCCAAAAGACTTTGGAACAGCCTTCTGAACTGCTCTAAATTCAGCAGACATTTGGACAGGAGTGGTTTTTTTCCAGAGCAGCCATATTTTGTCAAGTGGAAAACTACGTTCAGAGGCATTAAACTAGAAAAAAAAAGCATTACCTGGTCCATGAACTTCCTACTTCAAACAAGTATTCTAAAGGGGGAGGGAGGAGGGACTCACAAACAATGCTCTGCATTGCCATGACAAGGTTTACAGTACATTGTCTTCTTTATTATGCTTCTTTAAAACTTTAAACTTCAAAAGCAGTTCAGTTTTCTCCACTACATTTCTTTTTCCATGTCAATCATTCCTGTCCACATTCTTCACATCTGCCTTTTTCATTGCCAAAGTAACTTCAGTACAATAGTGATTAGGAACTAGTCACATTTACATATAAATAGTGGACTTCTGGTTTTGACCAACATAGCTTTTTAAATGTTAAATATTGTTACAGATCTGGCAGTTCTTGGTGTCATTCCACATTGACTGATTATCTCCAGAGGGAAGGAATTAGTCAATAGCTGTCAGATTAGTAAACTTCAATGACAAAGGCAAGGAAAATCTGGCCCAGTTTGGGTACCTTACAGCTGCAATTGATCAGAATTGTGCACACGTGCACGTGTAGATGTGCAAGATATTTTGTGAAGAGATATTTCTCCTCTGATCATAGAATCATAGAATGCTTTGGGTTGCAAGGGACCTTTATGGGTCACTTAGTCCAACACCCTTCTTGTGCTCTGAAGAAAATGTCCTTAAATTGCTGCCAGCTCTGTTCAGTTCCTTTGTCCCAGAGGGCAGTTTCACAGGGCATCCCATCCATGAATTCCTTAAACTGCTGAAACATTGTGCTACATGCTATTATTGATTTAAAATGTTGGTAGATAGCCATATCTTGTCAATATGAAAAAATCATGTTTTCAGAATGGAAAATAGCCACATTTAAACTCTGGCAGCAATCAAGTGAGACAGCCATCAGCCCTCTCTTTTGGTTAGCCAGAAATTTCTGATTAGGGTGGAAAACAAGTAGTTCCTGAAAAAAAATTTACTTGATTGGGAAGTCATCCCAAAAATGTTTTAAAATATGTTGTTGGACAACTGTCTAGCTCTCTTGAAAGTAGTCATGTACCCATGAATCAGATAAGCCTTCCAGAAAATGTCTTGCATTTTCTTCTAAAAAACCCAAAAGGGGACTGTGTCTCAGAGCAGCTTTTTAAAGGTGGTTGATTTTCTTTTTGTGTGAATAAATGAAAGATGGACATGTGGTTTTTACTGTAAACTTCAATCTAAGAGGCTTTGAGGTTTTCTCTTCTTCAAAATTCTCTATAGCTATTGTGCCTGAGATTGTTCCCCGCAATGAAAACCTAATTTTGTTTTAGTAAGGTTTTGTTGATTTTGTAATATATGAGGTATGGACCACTAAATCCATTTATCCACTAAAATTTTTTAATTTTAAGTGGGTTTGGTTTGGTTGGGGTTTTTTTGCATTATATCAGTTGACCTCAGCAGAATTTTTTATTGCAGATTTCATTAAAAGGGGTTTAAATTTGTTCAGAGAAAAGTGTAAATCAAGACATTTACCATTCCATATATACCGTACTCACAGCAATATAAGGCCAGTCTTCCATCATTTTGTCAATTAAAGTTTCATGTACAAGACTGCAGCATGAGTTTTGAGTAACCAGACCTGAAAAAGGTAGCAGAAACTGAAAAAGTCATTGCTAACACATTGTTATGACTCTGAAAAAAGCTGAGATTTTACTGGATAACAAAACATACTAATAAATGACTGGAGTATGAATAAAAACCTCAGTATTCCTGAAAGGCTTTTGCCCCAGGGGTCAGATTCCAAGCACTGATTTTGCCATTACCCTGGTGTCATCCACAATTATGTTAATTTTGAACCATTTGTTGAGGAATTGTGGTGACCTATGAAACTGATAGTGTGAATTAGGGAAAATGACATTCAGGAAGCTGGGTATTTCTAATTATATCTATTAAACAGGTATGTTGATTTTTTAACTTCTCCAGGAACTTCTCTGGGCTCCCGAGTAGCCAGTACCCAGAGTAGAGCCTAGCAACCAGGGATCATCCCACCACAGCCAGGAGCAGGGCAGTCAAGGGGCACTGGGGCAACCCCAGACTTGGGCATTGGGCACCTCCCTGGGGATGGGGACAGAGATGGATGCAAAACAGAGGGTAGGAGGTGGAGGCCCAAGCAGGATGAGACATGGCAGTGACCACTGCTCAGGCTGGGCCCCATGACAGAGACTTGGCTGGGAGCAGCTGCCAGGCTGGCCCTGGTGGCCATGTCCCCATGCCACCAGTGAAGAATCCATGTATATGAATGTGTCTATACACGTATATCTATGTATAATTTACATAACTATCACTCATATATGCATATATGCATGTGTGTGTGTGTGCGCATCTGAACACAATCATAAGGATTTCATGATGCAAGAAAGTCTACTCTCACTGTCATGACTGCCTGATGATTTTGTGTATGGCTGATGCAGCTTCTTGCTTAAGGAGTTACTTACAGTGTTCAGGCCAAGGCTGAAGTTCTTTAGGTATAAGACATACAGGATACCTTCTCAAAACTGTGATACATATTGCTAGGTGGGAAATTGACTTTTTGTTTAATTTTACTTTAATGATAACTCTAAATTAGGGTGTTCTGTAAATGCGCTTAGTGTCCCAAATTTGCTCTGTAGGATTTAGTAATAATTCTCCTCTTTTTTACACTTTCTGTGTAATGAAAATGCACTACAATTCTTGCATGTGATTTGCAAACTATACTCAAGAACATTTGAAAGATACTTTTCTATCTTTTCAAAATATCTGGGATGCTTACTCTGAGATTACTTTTCTAACATCCTGATATAATGCTTTTTTTTTTTTTATATGTTCAATATCACAGGATATTATGTGAGCTATTCACTCCTAAACTGATATGTCTTTCTAAACTGCCTGCTGCTCCTCATCTTTTGTTTCTTGAGTTGTTCTTCAGTGTCTCTGCCTTTCTGTGCATAGAAACTAGGAGAAATATCTCATTAATTGTACAGGAATTGTATAATCTTAGTGTGTTTGCCTCAGAATTTGCCTCAGAAGGATTGCAAATAGAATTGTTCGTGTGGGAAGTAAAACTTTTTTTGGCCTTTTTCCCAGAGTATGCCATTTGATGCTTAATTACAATGTATGGGAATTTTTAAAGTGAATACCTCTACTTCAGTTATGAGTGTAGGCAGCAGGTGATGCAAAGTGCTTAAAATCTATTCTTGTCTGCAAATACTGATCTGACTGAAAGACACTTTCTTTAATAGTACAGATGTTCATATTTTTTCACCTCCTTCAATATAATGTCCAAGAGTCTTTTCCACTAACATGATGTTTTTATAGGCTGGTCTTCTTTGTTCTTAACTGTGCCAATTTAGTATTGTTTTATATCATGATGGTCTACCCTGCCAAAGTAATGGACAGCTCAATCAAATAAATCACAGAATATCTTTGGTTGGAAGAGACCTTTAAGATCAACTAGTCCAACTGTTGACCCAACACTGCAAGCTCACCACTAAACCATGTCCCTGACCACCAGGTCCACACGCCATTTAAATGCCTCCAGGCATGGTGACTCCACCGCTGCCCTGGGCAGAACCATTCCAATGTTTGATAACCCTTTTTGTGAAGAAATGTTTCCTAATATCCAGACTAAACCTCCCTTGGTGCAGCTTGCATCCATTCCCTCTGGTCACACGTCACCAGGAAGAAGAGGCTGCTATTGGCCTTCTTGGCCACCTGCGCGCACTGCTGACTCATATTTAGTCAACTATCGATCAATACCCTCAAGTCCTTTTCCAACCTGCAGCTTTCCAAACACACATCCCCAAGTCTGTAGCTTACCATGGGGGTTGTTATGACCCAAGTGCAGGACCTGACACTTAGCCTTGTTGAACCCCATGCAATTAACCTTGGCCCACTGATCTAACCTGTCTAGGTCCCACTGTAAAGCTTCCTACTCTCTAGCAGATCGACACACCCAACTTGGTGTCACCTGCATATTTACTGAGGGTACACTCAATCCCCTCATCCAGATCATTAATAAAGATATTAAAGAGAACAGGCCCTAGTACTGAACCCTGGGGAACACCACTTGTGACTGAAGGCCAGCCAGATTTATCTCTGTTCACTACCACTCTTTCAGCCCTACCATACAGCCAGTTTTTTATCCAGCACAGAGTGTGCCATAAAGTTGCTGAAGGAGAATGCTGTGGAAGACAGTGTCGATTGCTTTACTAAAGTCCAAGTAGACAATGTCAACAGCTCTTCCCTCATGCACTAGGCAGGTCATGTTGTTGTAGAAGGAGATCAGGTTAGTCAGGCAGGACCTGCCTTTCATAAACCCATGCTGACTGGGCCTGATCACATGGTTGTCTTGTATATGCCATCTGATGACTTTCAAGATGACCTGCTCCATAACCTTCCCTGACACCAAGGTTAGACTGACAAGTCTGTAGTTCCCAGGATCATCCTTTCAGCCCTCCTTAGAGTGAAGTTTTATTGTAGAGTATTGTAAAGTTTTCTTGTAAAGTTTTATATTTTCTTCAATTTCCTGTATCCTTGTATTACATGCTTATACAGAATTGTTATACAGCTTTAGTTATATAGAACATATATTAGCTTAAATGTTACTAGTGGGTTTGTAAACTCTGATCTACAGGAATTTATAAAAAAAGATTTCTGTACCCTTAGCATAGGGTTTTGTATGAAATCAGTCAAAAATATGAACAAGTGCAGGCTTTCTCCTTTGATTCAAATGTAATTGCCCTAAATTCTTTTGAGAAGATATTTTCATCTTGCAAGAGTCTCAGCAAATTACCACAATTCTTTTTTGCTTTTTATAATTACAAACTAGTTGCAATTTCAGAATACTCTTAAAGCATAACACTGGTTATTTATACTAGAAAATTAAATGAAAATCTCATTTCAAATGAAGTCTCACCACTAAGTATTATGTCAAAGAGGTTGTTCTTGCTTGGAAAGGCTGAGAAAAAAAAGATGGGATATACAAGGATTTGGTTTGCAGAAAGTACTCATCTTTTGCTTGTTTTGTTTATTGGAAAGTTTTAGTTCTTTTTCTCATTTTGAATAAAATGACAATAATTTACTTGCAAGACTGTAATACTGCACCACAGCTGTGTATTTATAATTTTGGGGTGTCTGGAACAAAATACAAGCAGTGCATTGCTTTTAAATTTCCAACCACCTGTATTCCAGCACTTGGGAATCTTGTGTCCTCAGAGTCCATTAGATAAAGGCCAGTAATCATTGTCAAGAGCTAACTATTTATAAACAGCATAAAGCTTTTTGCAATCCCAACAAATCTAGAATAAATTTCCTATAATGCAGAAGTGCTGCCTCCAGATGCTTTCAGATTACAATAAACAAAATGCATTAGCTTAAAAACTGCAGGCTTTGTTTCCTCTCTTGCTTTTGTAAATAATTGGGTTGTTCATATAAAGCTTGTTGAATGTATTGTTATATAACATAGAATTTCATCAGTTATGACCTAGATGTAAAATTATCTTTCAAAAGCTTTTTGTTTTGCTTTATTTTCCTTTTTAAATGATACTGAGGTCCTTGAAAGAAAGCAGGGTATTTGGTTTGTAAAGTTTACTTTACTTAGGCTGCTTGCAGAGTTCATAATCAAGACATTTGGCATACTAATAGTTTCTATTATAACTGAATGACAGAGATTTGCAGTGCTATGAAATTCTACTAAAATGAGGATCACATTGTTTTCTCATTCTGAATAAAACTCAAACCAAACAGCAAGTTCAAAAGAGGGGCAGATCTTCCTGGAAGTTTCATGGTATTGTGCACTTGAGAAGGATAAGCTTCCAATATTTTCTCTGGGGAGAAGCTTGTAGAAAATAAATCAGCATGTAACTCTTGGAAATCTTGGTAGTATAAGTAGTGTTTTTTTCCTACTGTCTCCAATGCCTTTAGATCATATTCATAAGGATAACAAGAAGAAGGTAATGGAAAGACTGTTTTAATTTTGGTCATCTTCAGATACCCACTTGCTACATGAATAGTTCATGCTATTACCTTATAACGAGTTAAGTACACAGGTCAGAATGAAAATGGAAACACAAGTCAGCAATTAATTCTTGAATACAGTTCATTTCATGATCTCTGTGGTGCAGTGCAGTCATTTGCCTGTATCTTTCTCCATTCCTTAAACTCTGGTGAATTCTTTAAACATGTTGAGCTAGGAAATAAGACTCACTTTGAATGATGAAGGATTTCCTCTTTAAGTGGAGGAATGTGCTTTTTTTTGTCTCTCAACAGATTTCTGAGTAATTTAGCCATCTCCAGTTGAGCTAAATTTTCCTGATTGCTCTTCAGCAGGACTTTTAGCCTGAGGTCATAAGGAGTTATGTTTCAAAGATTTTAGTTTGCATTAATTTCAGTCTTAGATTCAGCAATATCTACTTTTCAACTGAAAACTAATTTTAGAGTTAAAGTGAGTTATTTCTGTGCCAACAATTTCTATTATCATAATTTTTATTTTTATTCTTTTTGTTCTGTTTAATAGCTGCTTCCTAGGTATGGGCCTTGAAGCCAGTACTACAAAAGGAAATAGTAGTGTAAGCAAATGCTTAAAGAAAACATGTGCATTATTGAAAGATCTTAAGCTGAAAAAGAAATATGACTTCATACATTAGCGTCTTACATAAGCAATAAATCATTCCCCCCAGTCCCCCAGTACTAGTGAGCAAATTTATTGTAGAATGGGATTCTGTTGACTGCAGAGATGGTTATAATTACTGGATAGCTTGAATGAGTTGAACATGTAAGAATTCAAACTCAGAAAAAATTGCTTTTAAGTCTACTGCATTCACTTCAACAAATCGCCAAAACTAATTTGCTTTGAACATGACTGTGCTTGCAACACAATTAACAGTAAAAGCTACATATCCATCCTGAAGAATGAACCCTACAAAACATGATGGGAGAAAGGGCAAAATGTCCTACCCAGGCTCAGCTAGAAGGAGTCAGGTGATTGAACTATTGTTTTCCTGGAGACTTGGCAGGTGCACAGAGAAGCCTGACTAAGCATGTTTTTAACTAGAAGTGTGAACAGAAGTAGATTAATGTTAAATGTTAATACCTAAATTAAATTTTAAAATGGAAATGTGGAGATCTAAAAATACAATTTAAAAAGTCATAATAAAAGTAAAAAAAAATTAAAGTGGTAAAACTAAAACATAGCACCCAGTGCACTTACTGCTAAGGAATAAAGTAATTAGTTTTAATTATTTGTTTTTTGTTTTAATGAGAGACTGTGGAAGAAAGAAACTGACAAAACCAAAGAATCTGAAAAGTGTATTTTATCTGTGGATTTAACCTTAGGGAAGCAAGTAGCTTCCTTTATATAATGATGTATTTATGGTATAACCAAATTTGGTATTCAAGATGATATTAAGCATAGTAAGTATGGGTTTAACAAATAAGTGAAAAGGAGATGGAATTTCTGTGAAGCATCCTGACTGGAAGCATATTGATCAGTTATGAAGATACATGTACTTGCACGTATTTTGAGTTCCTGTTATTATCAATGAGCTGATGAATATCATTGCAATGAATATCATTGAGGTTAGCAAATATTTCTATTTGTCTTGAAATCCCAGTTGATGTAATGTTGTTGATAGTACTTCATATAAAAAGTGACTCATGACAAAAATCACGGGCAAGAAATTGAAGGACATAGAAAAGAGTGGTTTATAATTTATTGGTTAGATTATTGCATTCATACAGTTAAAATTTCACCATATGGTTCTGCAAAGTCCTCTTTTAATTCACATCACTTAAAAGTTTGAGCTAAAAATTACTGTGTTACTCAAAAGGCTAAGAATGTTTTTTTTCCCAAATTTCAAACCCACAAACTAAAATCATTATAATTTTAATCTCTAATTGCATTTATCTTAATTGGATTTGAGTTTTCTCTAGATGATAGGTTAGTTTGGAAAAACATATAATTTTGCAGTTAAGTAAATGTTAACTGTTTCTGTTGGGTGTTCATCCTGATTCAACTCACATTACTATTGTCAAGAAACATTACAGTCATTAGGAGAATAAATATTTTTAAACTGTATAGAACCGTAAGTTTACAAGTCTTACTCTATTTGTTAAGTAAAATAGAAGTAAATAGTCACAAGGACATTAAGGATTACAATATTTCCTTTGTTTAATTCACATACTTATTTATGATCTAATAAGCCTATTGTGAATTTTACCTGGCCACCTGTAACCAAGAGTTTAAGTTTATCCATACTATATGGCTTGTCAGCCCCAGCACCATTCCCCAGAAATGCTTGTGCAGGTGAATACATGAGGCTCTAGAAAGTAGATATGGCTGTAGAGAAAGATTTTATTGAACTTTGTCTGTTGCGCTTAACCAGACAATTTGTCCAAATGTGCATATAGGATATAATTCCTTCTCTCCAGTGCTTAATATTATTCTGTGTCTAGCATTCTATAAACTTATATATGAAATTTATGGGTAAGATGTGCACATTTAGTAAAATGTATGGCTGCTCTGATTTTAAAATCCAGTATATTTTCTGCTTCTGTGATACTTCATTGTCAGGGTTTTTTTTAAAGCATAAAATTTAAGAAACATCTATACATACTTTAAAATGCATTAACAAATCAAAATTTAACTCTTCAGTATTAGAAAATATGAAAACCAAGCTGCATTGCAGGAAACTGCTGGCATGAAAGATAGAGTTTTGACACAGATATAGTAAGAACTGATGCTGTGAAAAGCAGCTATGTTGTTATACATAGGAGGCTAGAAAAACCCATGTCATTCAGTTGCTTCCAATTCCACAGTCATCTCTGATTGCTCTTGCCTTGGTCTTCTGTGGGTTGGAAGAGCAAATACATTATGCTGACTTTCATATTCTTAGAATGGTATTGGAATTTTAAAGCATATTTTAATCACTCTGATTTTGTCATTAAGTGTTTTATGTCAGTAAAATGGCAAAAAAAAATGTCCCAGAGAACAGATCTTGGTGTTTTCTTTTGCTGAAGACTATCTGAGGCATAGACAACTATTTTCTCTTTACCTAAATTTTGCCATTACTAGGCATTCTCTGAGGTGACACTATCAATGAACTTATACTGATGGTAAAGGAGCTCTTCAATTGTCAGTATTACAGGAGATACATATTTAAAAGCTGATGATAACAAGAAAAGCATACAGTTGTTTCTTAAGGTATTCAAAATAGACTTCTCCATCATTACTTAATGAAATTTCACTCAGAATTATTCCTGCTTATAGGCTAGGCAATTTTGACATTTGACCAGAACATTCAAAAACTTTCTACTGAGATGTCCTGGCTACGACAGCAAGTCAATTGAGGCATGATGTCAGAAGTTCCAATATGTTCAATGCAAATGCTATGCATTCTCTATATCCTAAAAGACAAACAGTAAAAATTTTTTTGTTCTACGCCAGTTCACTCCTTTTAGTGGAGTACCTTTAAAGAGGTGAGATGCTTTTGACTTCCTTAACAGAAATAATAGATTTCTTCTGACTCCAAACCAATACATGAGATTCTTTTCATATGACTGTCAGATATTAAAAAATAGATGCATTTCGTTGGGAAAATCTTAGGCTATAAAAGTATCGTGGGAAAATATTCTGTAACCTTCCTGTGGTTTAACCCCAGTCAGCAACTGAGCACGATGCAGCCACTCACTCACTCTCCCCCATCCCAGTAGGATGGAGAGGAGAATTGAAAAGGAAAAAAAAAAAAAAAAGTAAAAATGGTGGGTTGAGATAAGAACAGTTTAATAATTAAAATAAGATAAAACTAAAATAATGATGCCAATAATGGTAATAACAGAATACATGAAAGAGTAATGCTCAATGCAATTGTTCACTACTCACCACCTGAGGCCCAGCCCGTTCTTGGCTAGTGATTCTGGAAAATAAAAATGCGAAACTGCCATCCAGGAGAGAGATCCAGCTTCCAGGCTAACCCTCATCTATATACTGAGCATGACACTATATGATACTTAATATTCTATTTGCCAGTCTGGGTCCATTGCTCTGGCTAGGCTCCCTCCCAGCTTTTGCAGGAACTGCAAACCACGAAGCTATGGGAAATTGAAAAGTCCTTGATTTCTTAGTAACATCTAAAAAAACTGGTATATTATCGCCATTCTTCTTACACTAAATCTCATACTGAATCCAAAACATGGCACTATTCTAGCTACTAATAAGAAAAAAATTAGCTCTATCCCAGCTGAAACCAGGACAAACTTTTATATTGTATGTCAAATGCATCTGATATTTTTATTTATTTCCCAAATATTTTACCTTCTTTTGTAATAACCTCTTGTACATCAGGTACAATTATTATGAGGATGATAGTTTGAGTCATATCACTAGAGCCCAAAGTGATGTCCTGTTCTACAGCATTCTCCTGGAAAAGCTGGAAGTCCATGGCTTGGACAGGTGCACCCTTCACTGGGTTAAAAACTGGTTGGATGGCCAGGCCCAGAGATCAGTGGTGGTGAACGGTGCTGCATCTGGTTGGCATCTGGTGACCAGTGGTGTACCCCAGAGATCAGTACTGGGACCAGTCCTATCCCATCTTTATTGATGACCTGGATTTGGGGATTGATTCTACCCTCAGTAGATTCGCAGATGACACCAAAATGAGAGGGAGTGTTAATCTGCCGGAGGGTAGGAAGACTCTGCAGAGAGACCTGGACAGGCTGGGTTGATGGGCCAAGGCCAATGGTATGAAGTTCAACAGGACAAGTGTAGGGTCCTGCCCTTTGGGCACAATAACCCTATGCAGCACTGCAGACTGGAGGAGGAGTGGCTGGAGAGTGGCCCAGTGGAGAGAGACCTGGGAGTGCTGATTGACAACTGGTTGAACACGAGCCCACAGTGTGCTCAGGTGGCCCAGAAGGCCAATGGCATCCTGGCTTGTATCAGGAATAGTGTGGCCAGCAGGACTAGGGA
>WUAM01000389.1:3449315-3466109 GCA_024336885.1 Actenoides hombroni | reverse complement strand
GTTTTTTTTAAGTTTTTTGTTTGGGGTTTTGGGTTGGGTTTTTTTTTTGTTTTTTTTTTGTTTGTTTGTTTTGTTTTTATTGATGGTTGGATGCAGTGATCTTAGAGGTCTTTTCCAACCATGAAAATTCTGTGATTCTTTGTAGACAATGTTACACTGCTTTTGTCATCCCCATAAATCCATTGGGAGATGCTAACCTACTTTTGTGGGAAAAATGATATTAAAGAGGCAGAGAATACAGCTGCATGTATGTGTATTGTGCAGTGGGAGCTGTACACCAGCTACAGGGATTGATATGAAAAGGAGCTTTATCCTTTTCCAGTTTGCTTTCATCATGTGAGGCAAGGCTGTGATCTGCTTTTTCTGACAGCCTACCAGTATGTGTGTCTGTTTGAGGGATTTATGTCTCTTCTCTCAACAAAGAAGAAATTATTAGCTTCATATAAATTTAAGGGACATTTTCAGCAAGCAACTGTTCTCAAATTTGGACTAATTTCAGGTTAAATAAGTTGTAACTAAGAAATGATTGTGTCTCATAGATATAATATTTTGGCTTTAGTATGTCAGACAAGTGTGAAGTGTACAATAATATTTATTTGTGGGAATCATGAGATTTGATGACTTCCGAGACCTTTCCAAGTTAATATGTGTCATTCTTATTATTTATTTTCTTGAATAATTTCTTTTGCATTCCATGACCTTGAAAATAATCCCAGAATACATCTGCATTCTTAAAATATTTATATGCCTAGGGAAAAAAAAATCCCCAAAACTTAATCAGCCCCTATCATTTAAATTGTTCTTTTTTACAGCTAAAAGGCTTTGCTTACTTGTAGTGGTAAGACATCAGTCTGACTGCATGACTAATTCAGGCTATAAAGGGTGAGATGGGGAAGGAAGGTGGGAGTGAACAACTTACATGAGAATGGGTCATTGTTTTTTAGGTGTCAGAATCAATCCAGATTCCAGTTCTTATGAACCGAAACCCACATTTTCCAGTAAAATATGAGGCTCTGACTAAGAAGTTTGGTTCCTAATTAGGAATTTATTGCCTGTCTCTGGTATTACATAAACTACTTTGGGGTCTAGCCAGACAATAGCAGCGAATTCAAAAGCAGTTAACCTTTTACTAAGGCATCTGGACTACCACTTTGCTTAAGACATTTAAAACACCAATAAGATAGTCAACTATAAAGTCTTAGAAAATATAAAGAGAAAATCTGTAATAGTAAAATATATTCTTCCCTTAAAATAAAACCTTGATTTTCTTACTAACTCATGTAAGTATGTTTTTAACAACATTTTACAGTGTGAGGAAATGAAATAAAGGGAAGCATAGAACCTGTTCGGGTGCTAAATTTTGAGTAAGTCCTTAACTGGGTAGTCACATTTCAGCTTCCTTGAAAATGAAGACATATATGTAAGTCCCGGTGTATGGGTTTAAGTATCCCGTCTTGTGGTCAAAGACAGTCAGAAGCAGAAGCTTTGATATGCTGTCCCACACTTCAGGCATAGACTTCAATATGAACAGGAGCTTTAATTTATGCGCTTCCTTTTCTAGTTTGCTTTCACCTTGTGAGCCAAGGCTGTATACATGCTGTCATCTGCACTTTTTTCTGCATTTTTTTTACCAGTATGTGCTTCTGTTTGAAGGATTCATGTTTATTCTTTCAACAGGGAAGAAAATATTAGTTTAATATAAATTTAAGGGACATTTGTAGCAAGTAATTTGTTTCCTTTATCCCTACCATATTCTGCGCACTTCTATGGAAAATTTTAGCTTTATTATAAAAGACCTACTTCCCTATTTTTTCACATAGCCATATGCATTATGTGTGTTAATGTGATGGAAAGAACCTATATTGCAGTATTCACCCCATATCACTATGACAGCTATTTCCAGCTCATCATAGTCTATTTCATTTACATATAAAATTCCTTCTGGTTAGGTTTTTTTAGCTCCTAGTTTATCTCTTCTGGACCCAGAGAAGTTACAATGCATAAATTCTGTCAATGACCAGTTTTCCAAAAGAAAATATCCAGAGCTATATTTAGGCAAGCTTCCTGTATTTCAGATACCCAGGAGCTGTACATTCTCCACTAAGTCTAACGTGAAAAGTATAGTTTCTAGCTTCTTAAATTATACCTGGTGCAGAATGAAGGCAGCAATTCATGGAGAAAGTTCTCAGTTCCAGAAGCATAAAGAATTCCTAAAGGGAGAAGCATAGTAAAAAGCAGACAAGCAATAAAAGTAAAATGAAAATGCTAAAGACATTTGCAAACCCGACATCTATCTACAGCTGTTGGCTTAGAATGGTAGTGAGTGGTGCCAGGGACAAATATAAAACATATACATTGCTTGCATATGAATCTTTAAAGGCCATGTGTTAAGTTAATATGCTGCTGATAACTTATCACATTTTCTGTCTAGACAACTAAGCTAATGTGAATGGGAATATTTTCCTGTGATTTTCCCTCTGGGTTCCTCCTCCTCACCCCCCCCGGTTATGCTTTTTTCATCTTCTGTACTGCTAAGAATAACAATTGAAACTTGCTGTCAAAACAGACAGGATCCACACACACACCTTTTCATGATGTACTGTCGGGTGTTGAGCTTTGGTCATTAAGTTGATTTATTTCAATATGAACGTAGTCCTTTCTTCCTTGCTTTATACCATTGTGGAACTATTCACTTATCTAAGGTTGCATATCAGGAGGAAGGGTGTGGAATTTATGACAATTTAGGTACTACAGCAAGATGTTTTCCTTCAACTTTGTATAAAAACTCCTTCAAAAGCTCTTCCATTAATAAGGTTCCCCTGCTGAAAGAATAAAAAGTGGCAAGACTGGGAATTGTCTAAAATATGCTAACAAACCTATCTAACTTACATAAGTTCTACCCATCTGACAACCTTTATAAAACCATTTGTTATTCAGTGAGTAGATGTACAGAGCAGCTGGCTTAATGCCATTTACATGTCCATGTAGTATTTGTTTATATTTTACCCCATCATCAACTTCACTCATGGAATTGATTCCATCTTTTTGTCATTAAAATTATAAGTAATTTTCCTAACAATAAGCAGCTGACATTTATCGGTGCTAATCTGTCAGGTCTTTTAGAAGGATTCAGCAGTATTGACAATGAGGTATCTTGCCTGAAGGAGAAGTAATATCCAGGGTAGTGTAATAATTCCTTTGGACGTGTATCTTCTGAGCAGTGAGAGGCCTGCAGCTCCAACATTTGATCCTGCACTTGTGTTATCTTTGTGCTCAACATTTTCAAGCCTGTTAGGGAGCAGCAGTTACAGGGCTGCTCTGCAAGGGGAAGTAAGCCCAGGGTAAAGGACAGACACTGTCAAATAAGAGCCCCATCCCATGGTACCCAAACAAGAAGAGCAAAGCAGGTCAGAAGGGTAACCAGGGCAGGCAGTGGCCCTGATTGCTAGAGAAGTTTGTGGACTTGGTCTAAAGCCAAGCTGGGAAGGTGAGTCAGCAGGTGAGCATAGCACAAGGCTGGGCACAGGCATCCCTACAGTGAAGCTCAGACAAGAACCATGGGCCAGAGTTAAGACCAAAAGCAGCTCCCAAGCCAGATGGAGGCCCCCAACAAGGCTTCTTCTGGCTCTTGCACATCTCTTCCTGTACTCAGCATTGGTGAGGCCTCACCTCGAGTACTGTGTGCAGTTCTGGGCCCCTCACTTCAAGAAGGATATTGAGGTGCTGGAGCGGGTCCAGAGTAGAGCAACGAGGCTGGTGAAGGGACTAGAAGGAAAGTCTTATGAGGAGAGGCTGAGGGAGCTGGGGTTGTTTAGCCTGGAGAAGAGGAGACTCAGGGGGGACCTTGTTGCTCTCTACAACTACCTGAAAGGAGGTTGTAGTCAGGTGGGGGTTGGACTCTTCTCCCAGGCAACTACTGACAGGACAAGAGGGCATGGCCTGAAGCTGTGCCAGGTGAGGTTTAGGTTGGCTGTCAGGAAGCACTTCCTGACAGAGAGGGTGATCAGACATTGGAATGGATTGACCAGGGAGGTGGTGGAGTCACCGTCCCTGGGTGTGTTTAAAGAAAGACTGGATGTGGCATTTAGTGTCATGGTCCATTCTATTCTTCTTTGGCAGAGGGATTGGACTAGATGATCTCCAGAGGTCCCTTCCAACCACTATCATTCTGTAATTCTGTAATGCCTTCTGAGCATATTGAAATACTCTGGGATTTTGTGGTTTCTCACCATGAGCCATTAAAGAAAAAAGACAATAAATGTCATAATTCCCAGGATTATGGAAGTCAAAGGTGTGGTCCTAAGCATGAGGTGGATTTTGCTTTCTAAATCAGTTTTGGAGCTCTGACAGGATTTAGATATTTAAGTTACCTGGAAAAATGGTTGGGTTTTAGTCTTGAATTCACCTTTGTTCTACTCATCACTCATTTCCTGAAGTATTTTGGTGATAATATGAAGAATTTAATGTCAGACTTCAGAAAAAATTGGCAAGATGACAAGGAAAAGATATGTTGGAAACCCAGTGTCTTATGCACTTTTTTTAAAAAAGCTTCTGGAAACTTACTTCTGGATTTTCTTAAACTTGTTTTTGAAAATCAAGCTAAACAATTATGATATCAAGGTCTTAATACTTTTTATCACAACACAGAATTTGGTAGGGATCTGAAATGCAGTTCAGTCTTCTGTTACCATATAAGTGAAACTTAAATAACTGCCTCTGTATATTATTTTTCTCATTTTCTAGAATGTATATTGTTAAATTTTTCTTTGTGTTTTCTGTGATACACTAACATTCTTAAGTTTCTTTCAAAAGCTTAAAAAAAGCAATAGAACAAAAACCATAAATACATTTTCTCGGTATTAGCCGTAGGCAATTGTAAAAATATAAATGGATACATACACTTTTGCAAGAGTGAGCCACACATAATGCAATATTACTTCTATCCTTCCCATGAGTGTAAGTTAGGATGAGCAAAGATAGAATTTTCATCATGAGGGTGATAGGGTGATGAAACCACTTGCAGTGTAAATACAAATCAAATGGTCAGTTGCTAATACAATTAACTTTACCTTCTAGATTGGAATTAGAGCAGGGTTGGATTTAGTCAGCTTGTTAAAGGCTGCCCCAGAATTGAGGTCTGTTTTGGAATACACGATGGTATTACTTTGGGGTTTTTTTTTTCTTATTTCTGTTTTTTGATTTAAAGAAAATTTCTCCTCCTGCCAAATTTATATATTCTTGCTGTCTAGCTTCATTGCTTACAGACGGTATCTCTCTCTTTTCCTGTAGCTCACTAAGTACCAGACATCTTATGCCTGTAACTAACTGGCAACCTCACTTATTCTTTGTTAAATTCATACAAAAGTCTTACAAAGCTTAATAGAAACCAGACTTAGTTTTCTCTAAAAATGAAAATATTTTTTGTACAATACTTGATTGCTTTAATAAGGGGGCTTGTAACTCTTACAGACAGGGTGTTGTAAGATACCCACATCCCCTTGTACTCTGGATAAAAGAACATGTTATATCTCTCATATATGGTACCATATATGCTAGTTACATAGTATATATTAGAAAATGTTGGGCATCATGTGTTATGTAATGTCTGTTTTCTCTGAGATATGATATACATACTAATTGTTTTCAGTATGAAGATGGCTGACTTTGTCAGTAATGAAAACTTTCAAGGTATAAAACAAAAAATCCCTCATCTTTTACATCAGATAAAGTACCTGTAAACAGATGATTTATGGTTTATTTGACCTGTCTCACTAATAATGAAATATTAAAACACCATAACCTTTCCCATCTGTTCAGTGAACAGCTGTGACTTGGTGTTTGGCATCTAATCTCTACAACAATTAAACTCACTCTTTACATGAGTAACACAGGTGATTATGTGTTAGAGGTCAATAAGATTTTCAGGTGGGTCAGTTAAGCTAATAAACACAGGTGTACTTGAAGCCCATTCCCAGCACAGGGTAAAGATCACGATCCCTTCTCATTTTGCAGTCCTTCTAGGAAAGGAGGAAAAGATGGGGTCTGGTTTTCAAAGATTCAAATCAGCGTTCATCAGATGACGAAAATCTGCTCATACAATACTTAATAATATTGTCTGCCTTTCAAAAATGCCTGTAATAAGGTTAGAAATGTATCATTATAAATACTTGATTGGAATCTGTGAAATTCTAATGCTTATTGTCTGTTATTGGTCTATTCTGATACTTATATAAACTTTTTTAATTTTTCATGGATGCATACATTGTATTAATTCTTGAAAATTTCCACAGTAAAATGGAAGTAGAGCTTGTTGGTAGTGCTGTGGATCTTAGACAAATAAGTGTTACAATAACTGCTATGGCAATTGTAAGCAACTTGCAAGTATTCAGAAATCTCAAGCTTTTCAAGTATCAGCTTTTAGCAATCTGTAAATTGAGTTTTCTGTGTAAGTTTGGTACAGTGTGCATAACTTCATTTGTATACTAATCTCAGGCTATGGAGCATCTCAACAAGAAAAAACAAACTTTATTATCAGCATTTCTTTCAAATAAATATTGCAGTATAAAATATATACTGGAGTAACAATTTTACAGTTTAAATTGGAATCCTACCTAGTTTAAGAGATGATGACTACAGGTAAACAGGCTTTTTATACCCTTGTTGCTTTTGGTAGTTTCTGTGTACAAGTACAATAACTTGAAATTGCTTTTGTTTGGGGAAAGGAGGAAATATTCAGTCTTTTGTTCCTCTATTTCCACAGTGGTTTTCCTCTTGCAGAGGAGAATTCTCTCTGGGGTCCTAATCTCACTGCTGACGCCCTTGACATCTTGACTCCTCCTTTTCTGAATATCTTTGAGGAAGGAAGCTTGATTTCTCCTGTGAATGCTTCTACTCACCTTTTAACACTGGGTATGCTTATGGTATTTTCCTTCTTAAAAATGCTGAGATTTGCCTGGAGCTTTTTGATTTTCTATCTCTTCCACCCCTCATTATGAAAATAAATTCTGACTTGAATATATATATATTGTAAATGGTTCTGAGGTGAGAGAGTTAGAGAAATGCTATATTGAAATACATGAAGTGTACCAGAAGTAGTTTTCACTCCTATCGACTTGTAACTGTACTTTTGTACCTACTTTTCTTGTAGTACTTGCTTAATATATGATTCTCAGTCCTAATGACAGACTGCCGTAAGTTTCTCTCTAACAGTTTCTTAGTTCTGTCTAAAAAGATGCCTAAAAATACTTCAGAGAAATATATTTTGTTCTGTCTTGTAATTGCATACAATTCCATTTTTTTAACACTCAAAATATAGTACTTCATTGCTGGTTTGGTGGCTTTCCTGATTCAAATCATAGAGGTTTGTAAGTATTTTGAAGTATTGTGAATTTTCAGCATATTTCTAGTAGCTTGTTCTTTACTGTAGCTTTCAGAAACTTTAGTCTTTAACTTCAAAACCTATTCCTTTTACTATACCTCTCATACCTTTAGTAATGCTATAATATATTAGAGCCTAATTCTGTGAGATGAGTTTGTCAGTGATGATTTCTTTTTCTCATGTGTGTTTGTTTATCTGGTCTTGAAATTATTCTCTGAATTAGCATATTTTCTCTTCTACTAAGTTCTCAATCTGTTTCTCTTGGGCAGACTATCTGTGTGGTGGGACTTGGAACTTACTGAAAAAACCTTTTATCACCGTGCCTTTTACCAGTTGATTCATCTCTTATATGGTATGATATTATGCACAACCATTTTTTAATCTGCTTTCTGTTTCATTACAGTTTTGGAGTTTTTAGGGTGTTTTTATGTTTTATTTCTGACATTTTTTCAGAGCTAATTTTGGTTGTAGTTTATTTACTTCCTTTCTGTTAGCTCTGTTTGGCCTCCTTTATCTAAACTTTTGGCTTTCTTCAAGGGAAAACTGCTAATAGGTTTTGTGATATTTGACACTACCATACAACAAAAAAGTTAATGTATCTTAGTTGATTTTCTGTGGCTTGAGAATGTTTCTGTGATATCCTTGCTGTTGTCTTTTCTTGATACTTTTGGAACCATGTCATTTTTACTGATACATTCTTGTCACAATTCAGCCACATCTATGTTTGGTTCCTTTTTATACACTGATATTCTAAAGAGATGATCTAAATATTTCTTTCAGTACTTAGAAGTTCTAGCGTCTTTATGTGGAAAATTTCAAGATAATTTAGAAATCTTTGACTGGGAGAAGTGTACATGGATTCTGTACTGGTTTGGCTATGGGAACATTGATCATTGCTTTGTCTAACCTGATAATCACAGCTTCAGCCTTGTTACTGACATCTTCTTCCATCCAAATGATGCTAGGAACATTTTTCAATTGAAAGGAAAGGTGGAACTTTAACATTTTATTTATTTTATAGGAACTTATTTATTGACATTGCTGTGAAAGCAGGATTTGTCAATTGGATCCTAGTTTTCTGTTGGCTTTCTGGTTTACAGGTCTTAATTTCATATGAATCATAGCTATGGTGAGAAAATTTGGAGTTTTTGCTTTAATTTTGGCTCTGTTGTAAAATTATTTATTATTCATTTTGACTAATTCTAAAGACTTTAAGATAACTTTTATTTCAGAAATCAAACGAAGTATCTGTGTATTTACAAAATGTTATTTTTTTCAAAAAAAATTTCATAATTCTGAATCCTCTGTGTATTGTGTGGGAAAGAGATGTTAATAGAACAAAACTCTAAATAAAAACATAGTATGTGCTTTAGCTTTTTCTCAGCTTCCTAAAATGTATGACTCATATTGGAAAAAAAATTTAAAAATTATCTTGCAGTTATATATAATGAATATTAAAAGAGGAAGAGTGTTTTGAGATACTGAAAAAAACCCAAAACTATAGACAAATGTAATGCAAGGAAACCACTTAGTTACTTTGGAACCTAAAAATAATGTTTTGTAATGAAATTTATTGCTATGAATTCTTTAAATCATTATGGAAATGAGATGAGTAAGTCACAATATAATCATGAAGAGTGAAATAACAGTCTGGATGCATAATAAATTTATCCAAAGATATGCTGATGCATCTGTTATGTTGTATGTCATTTTTTGGAGGCTTTGAGAGATATTTGCAGATAAAATGTTGGCAGTGGGTATCGAACACAGCAAAAATAACTAAGATCTGTGTACAGTGTTTGATAAGACCTGAAATCTGTTTCTCTATGCAATTGCTTTATAAATTATATTTATGCATATTTAATTTACTTAATATACTTCTTCCCAAGGTAGTCATAAGTCACTTAGAGTGGAAAAATTCTCCATTGATATTTTTGCAGAAATAAGATATTCAGGCCTGAGGAAGATTTTGAACTTACAGTTCATACACTCCTTGGTACAAATGTTTTTATCTCCAAACAAAAGAGTCAAGTTTTAAAACTTATTCTTGACTTTTTTTTTTTCCCACTGAAGTCCACAAAATCACTTTCATTTCTACTTATTTCTTTCTTTCCAATGATTTTTTACAGTATTTAATATAAGTGAAGCCACAGTGAAGCTGTGAAGTGTGCTTCACCTGAAACTCTGTACTGTAATATTTTTATCTTTATTGAGGGCAAGATATTTTTCTTTCTGTTATATGTATATACATTATGAAGAACTGCTGACATGAGGACAATAGAGATAATTTGAAAACCATTTTTTAAAATGGATTCTTAGAAATGTAAAACAAAGCCAGAAAGCTAAAGCATATCCCTGTAATATAATATTCAAGATAACAACTGTAATAAAACAAAACCAATACTCTTTTTAATACTGTATGGGGAAATAATACCTTTTGATTCTTATGCAAACATCTGATTCTCATATGAATATCCATAATCTTTGAAAGACCTAGCAAATAAAAAATACCCAAGGGTATGTACGTGAAGCTTTTTAAGAATCTAAATATGCTAATTGATTGTTTTTGCATTTCCATTAAGCTGAACAATTCTGTGTTAATTACATATGATTCTACAAAGACTAAATTTTATATTAAATAAAATTAACCTGTTTACATTAAAATAAGAACTTTCTACACTGTAGCTGGGATTTCAGAATTGTGTTATGCTCCAAATTAAAAAAAAAAAAAAATCTACTGTTTACATGAGTGGAAAGAAACAGAGCCTAAGATGAATGATCTGTTGGATAGCCTGGTAGGCAGTCTAATCATTGTTCTTCATTCAAATTAATAGAGTTCATACTTTGACTTTTTAGATGCTTCTGATCCAGATAGGAAACATTGCTATTCCAAAACAGAGATGTTTGTCTATTTAAATAAGCCACATAAGAATGTGAACTTTCTCCAATATTTTTAACCGTACACCAGCATTCATTGATGTATAAGTTTTGTTTCTGAGCTTGTAGATTCTGACAGTGTGCTTTTCATTATATAGATGGAGAAGTGTTCAAAAGTGTCATAAATGGATGAAGGTGTGTTGATTTGGGGTTGGGGGAAAAAAAAAAGTTCCTATGTCAAGGCATTTCCAAGAAAACATCAAACTTTTCCAACAAGGTACTTTATGCAGTATGTTGACTAGATTACTTCTTTCTGGGGGGGATGGGAAAAAGGTAGATCTCAAATGCGTTTAGTTTAGATCTGTGAAAGAGTAGTATTATAATAGATGAGTGTTATCCAGAGGGTTTGTGTCACCATGTTAAGGATATGACTTGGTAATTGAAGGAGCAGCTGTAGAGAAGGGGAAAAAAAACAAAAAACAAACCACCAAAAAAACCTATCAAGAAACAATCACAGTTCTATGGAGTAGCACTAATGTAACACTCCCCTCTTAGATATAATCCTTAAAGAGGAAATAAAAACCCTTCTCATTCCATTGACCTCTGTCTAGTAAAAATAATTGTCTCTTCCTGGACTTGTAAACAAAATAAAATTTGTCCAAGTGATAATATTAAAGCTTCCTGCTCATAGCAATGATTCACAGATTCACAGAATGATAGGGATTGAAGATCATCTAGTCCAACCCCCTTGTCAAAGCAAGGGGGGTTGATTTTTTTTTTTTTAATTTTTTTTTTTCCCCTTTTACTCAAAGGAATGCACCGAACTTGGAAGTGGTGCTTGAATATTAACTAGCTCTCTTGTGCTCTCCTACCTTCTAGAGTCTTAGCCCAGGGGATTTCTCCAAGTTGTTTTTGAAGAGATGTTAGCTCTGCTAAGTCCAGGTTTGCAATCCTACTTATTGCTCTGCTTCTTCCTCATATGACATGGAAATCCAGTGCCCTGTAACAGAGAGTCCTCCACTATGAACACCCATTGTTTCTTTTTATGATATCCACTGTGTGTTGCTGGTAGAGTTTCTCCATATATTGCTTGCTCATGGGTGTCTATAGGTGCTAAGCTTCTTATCTGTTTTTGGTAGTGATGATGAAGTATGACACAGAGTCCTGCTTTTTTAGGGTAACTAGGGTTCAAGGTGCCACTTTGTCAATGGTGTCTGCTACAGGAATATGGTTTTGAAACCAACAATCTATCTCTGTCTCAGCTCCTCTGATGCTGTGTAGCCTTGTGACTGTTTCTTGCAATTCAGCCACCTGGTATAACAGATCTTCTACCTGTACACACCTTTTGTAGGTGCTTACCTTTACATCAGAAGAAGTCTAGGCTCTTGCTGCAAGCTGCAGCCTGCACTAAAGTATCCTTCCTTGCCAGGTCTGTCTGAGTGTATACATTGGACTTCTCAGAGTCTTCCTCCATAGGAACACTGGTCTTAGTTCTTAGGTGAGTGCCTACCATTTTGGCATAGACCTGATGCACTTCCCTGGGCTGTAGAGCTACAAGCAGGGTGGAGGCTCTCCCTGTGCGCTCTCCCACACACACTGCTGGCTGTACTCCTGGACACGGGTGATGAAGGTTCTGATATGATCAAAGGCAATAAATGGTATTGCTTATTATAAGCCAAACTACTTTTTTTTATTTTATTGTGAAGTTTATCCTGCAACCAGTGTAATGACAGAACATCATTAGAATGAAAGCTGATGACTGGGGATGACACATTGCATTTGTTATATTAACAATATCTGGTTGCCCACTGTATCCTGAGAACAATACTGTCTGAAAATGACAGAGAGTTAATGTCCTAGTCTGGAAAATGCTATTCAGGAAGGAAAAAATATATGGAGGTGGAGGAGAAGAATTCAGGTTATAGTACAGAGAGAATGGAAGGTTAGAAGGAAAACAAATATGAATTATTGTCACTGTAGAATTTAATCTATTTGTGATGTTAACTGTTGTGACACTAGCAAAAAAGCAGCAACTTCTAATCTGAAATCTTCTAGGAGAGGAAGGTGACTAATTTAAAACAAAACCAACCTTATTTTCTACAATTCTTACAGCTACAAACTCATAAAACTTGTCCAAGTGGTTTTCCCAGTAACCAGGCATCAAAAGGCTTGTATTGAAGAGGTCTATTCAAGATTTCATTCAAAGAGATGCTGGACAAAGAATATCAGATAGTGAGATCACCTCATTCCTACTGAATGGTTCTTCCATTGGCCAGAGGGTTTGCTTTAGACATTTTTTATTCTCTTTTGAGCTGATGGTGATTACAGCCTTTCATCTCCATCTTTCCCCATCTCTGATTATTAGGATTTACTCACTGGCTTTTGTGTTTTTATCTAGATGTCTTAGGGTATCAGTTCTGCATTGTCTATGTTTTTGCTATCATGTCTTCATCCCTTAAGTCTTTGTTTTAGTGTGAGTAGGCTATCCTCTCTGTTTTCCTAATCTAGGTGTACTTAGAAACTCAACAGAGGTGAGTTTTCACCCTGGTAACACATTGTTCTCCTAACCATTTTGTCATTTCTCCTGGGTTTCCATACCTGGATGTTTTTCTTCATTCTCTCTTCATACCAGTTTTACCATTTCTATCATGCTTTTACATACGTGTAATGAATTTATCATGTGGCAGAAAAGATATAGCCCCAGTGATTCATTCTGAAGACACTTCATGACATAGTTAATAACTTTGTTCTAAATGTAGATTTGTCTTTCATGTTAGTTTGAATTATGATCCAGTTTAACACATAATAGCTCTCAAGCAAAAGCTTTATTTTCTTAATCTTTGAGGAAGTTATCTTATGTCAAGACCATGTGTTGGGTTTTTTCCAAAGCATCTCCTTTGGAAATTTGGTTGTATTGTGTAATCTCTTCTCTGTTGGAAAAGCAATATTCTTCCATGAATCCAAAATGTACATCTTCTGCAATAATGGTATATTCTCCTAAGAGTTTAAGGCTAAGAGGTTTACTTAAAGCCCCCAGACTCTATGTTTCCTTACCTAGTCATAGCTGGTACATCTACACAGTGACAATGGTTTGTTTAGATCCATTACATACTTCCTTATTAGTACTGCTTCAACATTATTTTTTTTTCTGCTGTCTCTGTGGCTCCTGACTAAAATTTGGGCCTAAGCATTTTCTTTGTGACAATCTACTCACTCAACTGTCCAGTTATGAATGTCTTTTTTAAAATATACTTTAGTCTCAGCAGCTGAGTTATCTGAATGATCTTTGCAGCTCTGCTACACCCCTAATCTCATTAGCTAAGACATATGATGTCTGTTGACTGTTTCTGCATCTCAAGATTTTGTAAAGTGATTGTAGCACTCTTCTTTTTATTATTTTACAATTTTTTTGAAACTTCAAGTTTACAGTGTTGCAATTCACTGTTAAGATTTTCATTCAGCTTAGGTAAGAGTCCAAACTTGTTATTTTTGTCTTATGTATTCAATGTGAGGTAGGATATAACTGAAAGGGTATAAAACCATGCTTATCTATTAATGCAAGAAAAGATAGAAAGATAAAATATGTATATATACAAATTCAGCATACTGCTATCTAATTCTGTAAAACTTAACTTCAACCAAAATAGATCTGGAACATTATATCTGCTGCTAAATTACTTTTGCTTAAAATACTAAATTGGACAGTTCCTGAATTTTAATGAAAACTGAGTATGCAGCAGACTTTGCAATGGCTTCAGTTTTAATAAAATGAAAGAAATAGTGGACATAGCATGAAAAAGAGTTGGGAAAATGTTACACTTATTCCAAAAATAAAGCATGCAAAAGTTTGAATGGAAGCTATTGAAAACAATTTTATTTAGGAGAATGCTTTAGGTTATATGTAGGTTTTATCAGAGATTAGTGAGTACCTACAGCCTTAGTACTGTAAATGGTGTAAGAAGAAAGGCTTATTGTAGACAACTGCTGTTTAGTGGAAATAGTCCTGATATGTTGGCAAAACATTAAGAACCATTAAACCAAGCTACCAAAGTAATAATATATGTAAGTATCCATCTGATTTTAATGGATCTACAGAAAGTGTATGAGTCATTTCCTGTATAGATAGATGTATCTGATATTTCCACTGTCACTCACTAGAGATTCGGTGTCATTTTTCAATTTACTTTTTTGTTTTTGAGACTTGTAAGGGAGATAAAGTAGTAGATAACTCATCAGACAAAATTTTGTCTGAATAAAATAGGTAAAAATGTAGAGAAAACTGTATTAGCAGTAGAAAATAATATGTATTTTTAAATAGCTTGCATTCTTTTTATGCATTCCTTACCAAAATATATATAAATGAAATGTGTAAATAATATTTCAAATAGCTCTCTTTCTTTTAAGATTTTACTTGGCTGTGTCATATTTCTTGTATTATAACTAAATTGCAATAATTGTTTTATAATTGATATATCCGCTAAGTTGAAAAGCCATTTCAGAAATTCATTTACCTATTATTTACTTGTTATTTACTTTTTTATTTATTTACGATATACCTATATTATATACTTATTATTTACCTATTATTTGGCTTTTGATGATTTATACATTGATTCTCATTCTAACTATGGCCTCTGAAAGATATCCACATCATATTTCAAGCCAAGGAACCTGTGAACTGCAGAGAATTATATTTGTTAGAGGGCATATGCACTGCAAATAATGTAGTGTTTTCCCCTGATCTGTTTTTGTGCAATTGCAATTTTTCCTCTTTACTGTATATTTTGCCTGGTTCTAATTTTCTGCCCTATCTTTCAAAACTTAAAATTCCAAGCCCACTCTCCCTTCTCCCTCCACCCTGAAAAATCCACTTGTTTATAATTGCAAAAGGGCAGTGACAGTATGATGCCAAATTTTGGTGTTATCTGAGAAATAATATTTATTAGTTGGTGTTTTTTAAAATATTTTTATTCTCTGAGTATTTTAGAATCTTTCCAACTAAAATCCTTCTAGGTAAATTCTTTAACCAGGTTCTAAATCCTGCTTTAACCATTTAAAACCAAACACATAATGTCAATAGGACTGAAAAAACTATTTCCAGACTGCAGTACCCTGGGAAAAAAAAAAAAAAAAGAAAACCCAAAGTATTTCAGTAAGCAAGAAGTGAAAAGGCATTGAAAAGCACTCATAAATTCTAGTTAAAATAGTGGAGTCCTGATGAGCTGTAATGCAGTAGAGCTAATGTGTGCAGGCGCTTGGTTCCAGGGACTGGAATATTATGCTGCTCGAGTCTCGGGTGCATGAAAAATACAAGACCAGGCCACAAGGTTTGAAACTGGTAGATATAAATGATGTCTATCATCGAGAGTTAGGAAGCCTATCGGAACACCTGAAAGCCTATAAAAGCCTTCTTACAGGATATCTTGCCAGCAGATCTACAAGTATCACTCAGCAGTAGCAGAAGCACTGAATAATTTAGAATAATTTATCCCAGTCTGCATTTCAAACTGGAGGAGCGGAATCTTTAAGCACAGATTACCTGACATAGCTGGGAAATGCCAAGAAACCCCACTTGGGACCACTTAATGAAAAACCTGAAAGAAAAGTCATTGTGCAGTATGGAGCTTGTGTGTAAAATACACTCAAATTCCTCTAAAACGCTGCTTAATCAGACATGGAAAAAGAATAAGAGGAGTCCTGAGTTCTCAGAAAGGTTGCATGTGAAAACTCATGTACATTTCAGAACACTATGTTAAAAGCCTTGTATTTTTTTATATTTTTTTTTTTTATTGGAGTCATAAAGAGGACTTTATGGTCTCAAATCATACAGCAAACATATCAGTAATAATTGATTTTCTGAACACTACCCATTTTCCCTCCTGGATATATACTTGTATTTAGGAAACTTTTCATAACTCTATAAAGAAATGCTTGAAGTATGAACTCCTTTAAAATTCAGTAAGAACCAGAGACTAAGGACTGAAGTCTCTGTTAGTTGCCTCACCTACTGTGACACTGCGAACTCTTTATTCTATAATACTGCTCAAGCTGGCAGGGGAGTTACTGCTCGAAAGGACTTCACACAGCAAGAGGCACATTGAGGTTGGTGGCAAAATACCCAGGTGTGATGTGCAGCAATACTAGCTCAGTCAGTGAGTTCATCTGAGACACTGATGTTGTTCCTGAAAAATAGTGGAGTTGGTACTTCATGAAATAACGTCCAACAATAACAGTGGTGTCATAAGTAGGGTTTGCCTCTTCAAAATTTAAATGCTTCTAACACAAGTATCAGAACTAGTTTCTCAGATACAGTGAATGGAAAGAAAGAACAGTTTCAGGGAAAAAAAAAAAATGCCCCGTTCTAAAATTGATCAGATGAAATATATAGGGGATTCCTATTATTAGGAATTATTCTTTGGTCTCCTAATACTTAACTGCAAATTCTTGTATGGGAAAGAATAATTCTATATTTGTAATCCACTTGGAATGAAAATGGTACAATCCTTAGCTGGAGGTCTTTGTTTATACAGCATAACTGT
>WUAM01000389.1:3398270-3449260 GCA_024336885.1 Actenoides hombroni | reverse complement strand
ATTTCTTGGTTTTTTTTTACTTAGAAAGCATTACTCCATCAAATTTGAACTTAAACCCTGATTTGAATATTTTATTTAGAAGAAAAAAAATGTTGAAATGTTTCAAGATTTCTTTAGTGATTTTTTTCTTACTTATTTTCTTCTTCCAAATTGTATCTATTGTTCAATGTGGAAATACAAATTACTGTATTATCAAAACAACAATGAATTGGGATATATTGCTCAGAGATATTGTAGTGTCCTGCTAATCGAGATTTTTAAGAACAGGGGAGACACATATGCCACAAATGTTGTTGATATAACTGATGTTTCTCTACTGGAATGGTAATAGGAAAATGTCCTGATGCTTCTTCCAGCCTCATTTTCTAAGGTGCTTAATGTAAACTATTAAAAAATATCAAGCACATGTGATATTTCATTTTGATTTAGAATAAAACAAATTATTTAATCAGAGAACTCCTTATGGACTTGAAATTCTGCTGCCAAAACACTGTTGGGTTGATTAGAAGTAATTGAGGCGTTATTTTTGGTAATTTCTTCAGACTTCTGGAACCTTCCAAGTGACTACTTCAGTGCAGTAGCTGACTTCTCTAGTTCTGCTCTTCTATAAAAGCAGGATAAAGATCACAAGATCCTAGCAGTGTAATGGCTTCAGGGGCAGGATTTTGCCATCTATTTTGCCTTCATGATTAAGTCTAATGGCTGCTGGGAATAGTGTGTGTATAGGTCTCCACAACTACCTGAAAGGAGGTTGTAGAGAGATGGGTGTTGGTCTCTTCTCACAAGTCACAACTGATAGGACAAGAGGAAATGGCATCAGGTTGCAGTAGGGGAGGTTTAGGTTGGACATTAGGGAAAATTTCTGTACCAAAAGGGTTATCAAAGACTGGAACAGGCTGCTCAGGGAATTGGTTGAATCACCATCCCTGGATGCATTTAAAAGCTGTCTAAATGTGGTGCTTAAGGATATGGTGTAGTAGTGACCCTGGTAGAGTTAGATAATGGACTTGAGGATCTTAAGTCTCTTCCAACCATAGTGATTCTGTGATACTCTGATAGAAGAGAGAAGGGTGGGGGGAAGCTTCTTTAAAGAAATAGTAAGCGTGGATGAAGTTACAGAAGGGTACATTAGCCTTGTAATATATTTTTTAGATATATAAATATATATATATATATGTAGTTTCTTGTGATTTTAATACTAAACTGCAAAAAGAATTCATACATATCACTACATTGTATTCATTTCACATTTTTATTTCTCTGGCTTTTTATTGCATAGTCTTTCTACAGTTCTGTATATTCCATGCAATAGCAAGACATATAATTTAGACTTTTATGTGTGTATATTTATAATGAAGTGAAAGTTCAGTTTACAAGTAAGTTCTACCTCCTAAATAGATATTTTGTCAGGGTTTTTTGTTTGTTTGTTTTGGGGTTTTTTTAACAGGTCTCTGGAATGAAATATTAATGGTATGGGGGTATATTAAGCTCTTAAAATTCTAAACCTGTTAGCTTTGATGACATTCCAGAGAATATTACATACCATGTCTCCCCCACAAAATAGAAAGTATAACTGCAGCACACACAGATGTTACCACCTTTGTGCTTGCAACCTGAGCTTCACACTGACAAGAGTTAATAGTGTACTTCATCAAGTTTCGCACAGACATCAGTGTTGTGTGAGTCATTAATTCATGCTTTATGTGCTGCTACACCAGATACCACCAAGTAAAGTCAAAACACATGTGAGATTCAAAATATCTTGTCCTTGCCAAAGAGAACAAACTAGGTATGGTAATACAGTGAACCTCTTAAAAGCGATTAATTTATTTCTCTATGGAAATGTAGTTCTTTCCCAATGTATAGCTATTGGGAGGCACCCTTTGACTGCTGCACAGGTGTTGCTATAAGTATGACTTTTTTACCTTGGGGGAAGGCAAAAATTCACTAGCACATGGAGCATTACTTCAAACAACGTGGGCTATAATGCAAAACAGGTAGAAAATACTCTCTGGCGTGTTCCCTCTTGCCTAGCTTTGCTATTTTGTGTCTAGCTGTGCTTTTTTTGTTGATGTTTCAGAATTAATTTTGGGGTTTGTTTTGTTTTGTTTTCTTGGGTTTGTTTTTTTGTTGTTATAAATAATACATGGGATAATTGATATAGACTAACTAAAATGATCTTAAAAATAGAAAATTTATGGAGCAGAAGTATGTAATAGCTGCTAGAATAGCTTACTAGCTAATAACTGCAAGATAGATGTGACTTTGTACAAAGTTCAGAATACTTTCAAGCTGCTATAATTATTTAGCTAACAAAATATAAGGGTTTGATGGTGTTGAGTACTGATGCTTTCAGGTCTACTGATATTCCTTAGAATGGCTTTATATGTGTCAGGTTCAGGCCTCCCAATATCTCAGATGGCTAGTATTTAATCCCTTTAGAACAAACATAACTTGTGACACACAGTACACATGAATAAACAAGATCCTTGTCAAATGCTGGTTCTTTTATACTTCATTAACTGTTGTCCTCTGAAGTGACTGTTGGGCTTACTCATGTGCGTATCTATATATCTGAAAAGGATTGCTAACAAGGGATGAAGAATCTACTAAAAAAGCTGCCATACTTGGTGACTGCAAGATAACTGAGATAGAGACCCAATGATCATATCATAACCAAAAAGGTAATTCTAAGAAACAAGTGACTACTATGTATTTACCCACCTGCACTGTATCCACTTTATCTTGTAGATGTTTAGTTAAGTAGATATACATATGCCAGTAGTAAAATGTAGTTTGAAATTCAGTTTCACTGACACTCCTGGAGGAAGTTGGAATCATGATCTTGGGTTTTTTTAATTATTATTATAAAATTAAACAACATCAGAAATTAAACCAAGTTCTCTTTATTTAGTTTGTTTAAATATGTTAAAAATAATTTAAACTCATTTGTGAGCTTTCACTTTCCTGAGGTTGTAGGTTTTAATTATTGTAACTTGTCATTGCCACATGTTCACTAGAGTTAAAAAATACACATATAGAAGGGCAGATTTTTTAAGCAGAGGAGTTAAGCTATTCTCTCTCCAATATTTTTTTCGTAGCTAGCAACATTGTGTCACAACATGTGTCAAAGTAAACCAAGCCAAGGAGAATCTATTTTAGGCAAATGACTGAATTGTGAACATCATACAAAGTTGAGAATATTAGTCACTTATGGAGATACTTGCTGCAGTGCAGGGCATGTTGCTCCATGGCTCTTGTAGAAACAGCAAAAAATGGGGCAACATGCCCTCATATGGAAGGAAGAGTTAAACTTGTTACTTAACAGTTATTACTCCCATTTCCTCTACTTACAGAAATTCCCCGATTCTGAAGAACTTCTTTCCTCCTCCCCATACCTTTTGAATACTGCTGAATGCTTTTGCAGCTCACTTTGATGGCAGTTGTTAAGGGAAGAACTGTAATTAACTCTTCAGTTGAGACCACAAAACACAGACACTATGGCATAAAATAGAAAATTAAAATGCATACAGCATATGTACTTTTGTGCTGTTTTATTTTTGAAGTTCTAATTGTATGCTGCCAAGCCAGAGACATCTTCACAATATATCTAAGCTCACTATGTCATTAGATTCTATTCCTTTCCATAATTTAGATTTTTGATCGTAGAACTGAAAATAAAAGAGTCAAGTGAGAAGTTGCACACGGGGATTTCAAAATATGGGAACGTACCTTTTCAGACTTTCAGTGAAATATTGAATCGAATAATAATTTCCATTTACATATATTCAATCTGAAATAATTCTCCTGTTTATTATGGATGAAACTTCCAGCTGTTCACCTAATCTATGTAAGAACTTTGTATTCTAAGTGCAAGTTAATATAGAAATTATGTAGAGTGTATTATAGCATTTACAACAGCATTTTGAAAATCCCCAGACTTTCTGCTACTGGACTTTATTTTGTGTTGTCTGTCTATAGTTCTAGTTATCTTTCCTGGATGCCAGAGAACTGACCTCCATTGTTGCTTCACGCAACACAAACTCATCTTGGAAGACTTTTTCTCTCTGGCAGATAAAACTGAAATTTGGAAATGATTCACTGTATTACATACAACATATTACTAGTATTTTTATTCAGTGTTAGTAGCCAGAGAGAGTTATGTATCATTACTACTATGAAGTAATTTCATTTATTGGTTATTTTTATTGGCTAATTTTTGTACTATATTGTGCAAGATTAGCATTGAGTAAGAAGAAAGTGAGCTACTGTGTTCTGTTAGGTTACTGTCATGTAAAGTGAAAAAGTTGTGGAATATAATGCATGTGTTTAACTAAAGAAAGACTTCAACACTTGAAAATTATCATATTATTACTCTAAAAATACAGATATGGTATAACATATATTTACAGATAAATGTCTTAGAAGTCTGGCTCAAAGTGCAGTCATTGTATCAAAAATGGTTTTTATAGGAATATTGGATTCCATAATTGTTTTTCTGTTGTGATTTTCAGTGTCAAAGTAAAATTATATTTTTTATTCTTTTCCTCCTTCTACTCTACTCCCCTGTCCTCCAACTGCTAGTTTTTCAATCTTAACCTATGATGTAAATGCTGAGACACATTCATTTTGTCCATTATATCTCAACCTGTAGAAAGATGAATGTGATCAGAAGTTAGTGAGCAATCTTCCCAGTGGTGAAACAACATCTTGCTCCCTCTTTCATATTGTTTGGACTTGTGGCCATAGGCATAAACTCACAGACTATGGTTTTGGTTTGGTTTTGTATTGGTATTTTTTATCTGTAAACTAAGCAGCTGCAACATAGTCTTGGATCCACCCTGTTTCAGCTGAACTCCAACTCTCTTCTGTACAAACCAGATGGGTACTGTAGATATACACACCCAGATTACATCTATGAAAATCTTTAGGGTTGGGGAGTATAGTTTGAATTGTAGCCATAGCAGCAGAGGTGTTATGCTCACTGGATGAGGTAAACGCACAGTCAGACTTCCTTCCTTCAAACAGTCTGGTTTTGTCCATGTGCTTTTCCCAAGCTATTGCTTGGACTGCCCTGTAATATCTTCTGGATATGCTGCGTTACACTGCCAGAATGCTTCTGACCCCAGTCCATACAAGCTAACGTCAGCTGTGATTTCAGAGCTCACAGGTGTATTTGGGGTATATGAAGGGTTCCTTCAACCCTCAAGCACACCCACTAGCTCTGATCATAATTGAGATGGAATCTGCCACCTTTAGAATTCCTTTCAAAATCACAGCCTAAGAAGCTGTTTTTATTCCTCAGGAAAATATGTATCAACATTTTTTTCCCAAATAAAAACTGCATAATGTGCTTCGTTAAATTGGTTTGGTTTTTTTTTTAAATATGGAACTATTTTGAAATTGATCATTGCTTTTAGCACATAAAACACATTTTGCATATATATTTGAAAAAATGTCCTATCAATTTCTGATCCACACTCTAGTGGAGAGAATTTGCTCAGTGCTCTGTAAACTGATTAAATTCTATACTGACAGATTAGGTTGTGTATAAGTGGTTCATAGACATCCTGTACTGAGGCAGGGATCTGTCTTCTAAACCACTAAGCCTCTTTCGATCCTTCAAATGTTTACTGTATTTTTTTTTTTTAAGAGTGGGTTTAAACCATGAGATGTGCTGGGCTATATTTATTTATCCCACTATAACACCACAGCATCCCTGTCAAAATAATAATGATTTTTCTCCAGCAGGAAATCTCAGCAAGTTTGAGAGATTGTTTTTTATTTTTGAGGAGTTTTTTAGATTAATTTTATTGATAGAAAACCTGGCAAACATAATAGTTTCAGGATTTCAGTGACCTTACTGCTAAGATTGATGATGTTCTCAGTATAGTAAAACTTAAGTGATGTGTCAAAATAAAAATAATTTCCATTAGTGTGAGGATATATTGCATACATTAAAACTGATGGACGAAGGTGGTCTGCATAAGGCCATGGACTTTCTCTAGCTGTTTGCTATTGTAGTGATGAGATCTGTGGGAAGAGGCACTTTGAAAAAGGATGGTGGTAGCTTGTCACTTGTATTTTGGCATTATTCAGAACCTTTCTCTTTTGTTTTCCCTTTTTTAATCTGGAAAAGTAATAGTGTCCCATAAATTTTAGTCAAGTTTCAGTGTGTAATTTTCATTGCACTCAGTGTTGACTTCACATTTTTTAAAAATCACCCTGGGCAGTGCTAAGGGGATAAAACCGTACTCAATTTCCCATTAGCAGTTTATCGCATAACATGCTGCTGCTTTTTACTTTATTTATTTTTAAGTGAATCATAGAATCATTAAGGTTGGAGAAGACCTCCAAAATCATCAAGACCAACCTTCTACCCAGCACCTCCATGACCACGAGACCATGCCCCGAAGTGCCACATCCACCTGTTTTTTGAACACTTCCAGGGATCGTGTCTCCACCACTTCCCTGGGCAGCCTGTTCCAATCCTTAACTCTTTCAGTAAAGAAATTCTTCCTAATATCTAATCTGAACTTTCCGTGGCACAGCTTATGGCCATTTCCTTTTGTTCTATCGTTAGTTACTAGGGAGAAGAGGCCAACACAGCCCTCATTACAACCTCCTTTTAGGTAGCTGTAGAGAGCAATAAGGTCTCCTCTCAGCCTCCTCTTCTTCAGGCTAAACAGTCCCAGCTCCCTTAGCCTTTTGTCATAAGACATGTTCTTCAATCCCCTCACCATCTTCCTTGCCCTCCTCTGTACCTGCTCCAGCACCTGGAATATATATGATTGTATATATGCTCTCAGAATTAAATCTTTAAGGAAAGAACTAATCAAAGCTTCCTTTTTCTGAAGGGCTAAATGTGTAGTCTGTATTGATTCTGGTTACGGATATCAGCAGAAATGCATATATATGAGTCCCCACTTAAGTTTACTGAATAGGAAATAATTTTACAGCAAAATTTCTAAAGAAAGAAAATCCAGGGAACTTCCCCCTTTAAGCCATGATGCATCTGTGTTTCCCTATTGCTTATTAGAAGGGTGTTAGTGGCTTACCACAGCTGCATCTTTTCTTACAAGTACATTGCAGAGGATGATAACAAGCCTGACTATTGTTTCCTTGGTATGGATTTCTAGCTTTGTTGGAGTGTGAATATTATGCTCACAAAGACCAAAGACAATAGATTTGCTCGCATAAGGGATCATATGAGCAGCAGCATTGTAGGGGTTTTGGAACATAAATGTGCTTCATCTTTGGTCTGCAGGACTTTCTGGCCAGTAGGGTTATCACATAAGAATAACTAAATAAACAGTCACCATTGTCAAATTACTGTTCTACACAAAGAGATAAAGTCACAATCAATGTTTATAACTGAGATGGTAAATGGCAGGTCCATGATAAAATGAGGCTAAGCTGTGGAAATCAATATTGATCTTCAGTCACTAAGCACACTTAGACTTTTATTGTCTGTTGAGATAGAGATATAGACAGATCTTATTGTCTTTTCATTTCAATCTCCAGTTGCTCATTGCTTCTCATCAGCTGAAGATTACTGTTTTGACTGGTTTTTTTCTGGATGAGTTGCATGAGTTCTCCTACTCTGTCCTAGACAGAATTAACCAAATTGACTCAAGCCATCTGTATAAACTGAAACTAAACTATTTTTTGGGTTTGTTTCTCAGAATATTTGCATTAACTACCTTACTTGAACAACTGAGGAAAGGTAGGATTGTGGGAGCTTCCAGTGGAGGGATGGTAACAGACAGGTGATGAGGGAGAAGGAAGAAACAGTTAGTCAAAAACTGTTTTCCAAGTAGAATATTGATCCAGGACTTGAAGGTAGGGGTGCTCTTATGATATCCTTATACATACATATGGTGCATTTGCATTAAAGAAAATACAGTTTTTGGAAAATAGACTAGAATCACCAGACTCGCTTTACCTACTGCTTATTAATAAGAATGTTTGTTTTTTTTTTCACTTAGAAAAGTAAAGCCACTTTTTTTACTCATAAATTAACTGTAGATAAATTGAGTTATAGCACCAGGTTTTTTGTGTGTTATATATGAAAAAAGCAACTGAGTTCACTTCAGTAAATATATATAATATGTAATATAAATATATAATAAATGCATAAAATAGATGTGTACTAAGTATGTATTAAATTAAAATACTTTTGTCTGTCTCTGGACAAACCATTATTCAGATTTTCTGATTTTTGTTGTAATAGAAGTAACAGAAGTGCTCCTCTTTAATGTGTGCTTAAGTAAGTTTACCTAGCTTTTTATTTAAAATATTTATATTTCTTTACTACTTTGTCATAGTCTAATTTTCAGTTTGTCTTTGCTTTGTTTTATTATGTTTTATAATTTATTATTGAACCAAATGAACTCTAGAGTCAGAAAACCAAAATATTACAGGTTAAAAAAGCATAAGAACATGAAGAGAAGGCAATGGAAATTACATAGTATAGAGAATCACATCTCTCCATGGAAAGCCGATCTTATGGAGATTTGGATTATTGTTTTTTGGTTGCTGGCTGGCTTCTTCAGTCTAGTGTTTCAACAAAAGAGGACTACAGTCATTTTCTTACTGTTAACTCAAGAAATTCTTCCTGTTCTCTAACAATATAAGATATGTGTTCTTATTGGGCTGTTCCAGTTTCACTGTTACCCTGTATGGCTTGTATTCTACCAGGGACTGATCGTATGATCCTTTTATACACCTGAACAGATATGATCATCAAAAGTGCTTATAGCTGACATATTGCAACCCTCTCTGAATAAAAAGGTCTTTCAAAAGCTCTCTCTAAATAGTTTTGTAATGCTAATGATATATGTACCTTATAGATGTAGGTGGCACTTAAAGAAATGGGAAGGGATGAGCTCTGTGTAAATAAAAGGTGACTGCTAAGAATGTCCCACATTAAACAGCAGTCTATGCTACACAAAACTGTGACTAGTCTCAGCCATTGCAGCGTTATTCCCTTTTGGCATTGACAGTGATGAAAGTACAGTTACAGTTACTGTTGATGAATCTAACAAATGCTACTAAGACTGGAGATACAAAGATTTTTTACAAAAATGATGCAGACACAGCTAAGGAATGCTAACCATGTGTACAGGAATGAAGTTACTTACCTGGGGGAGGAAGAAGTAGTTGCAGTGGTCCTCAACCTCACTAGAATTATTATTTCAGTGATTATAAAAAAAAGTTATATTTGTGTGTCCATCTTGTATTGGGCCATGTGGTTTTCAATAGCTTTAATTGTAACACATGGTAATAAAACTTGCCCTTAAGTTCGCTGGAAGTCATATGGAGAGAGGAAGATCTGAACCTGAGCATTTAGGACAAAGAAGAAATCTAGCATCTAGTTTGTGTGAATGGTCTCACCTGAAATGATGACCTGAGACCAAAACCAAACAGACTTGTCCCTTCTCATTTGAGGAAAGAATTGGCTTAAATAACACCTTGATACAGTGAAACCAGACAGACTGGATAATCTAAAGAGTTTCTACAACATAATATTAACTGGAATAACCAGAAGATTGATTACCTCTCTTCACCAATATTCTGTTGGAGTAAAACATAATTTTTCTCAAAATACTGAGGAATAAAATTAACTTGTGTCATGGTTCCTGCCATTTAGAATCCTCCATGAGGCTTTATTCTGTGTTCAAAAGAAACAGTTCAAACTGTTCAAAAGAAACAGTTCCACTAACATTTAGCAGTGTGAAGCTGATTGCATCTCAGGAGAATCATGTCCTAATTTAATATGACAACATTGTATAAGTTATAGGTTGTCTATTAGAGTGAAATGAGATTTTAAGGAGAGGATGCTCTGTTCTAAAACTTTCATTTCCTGTGAAATTGTAATATTACATCTTCAAAGGAGAAACAGGACAAAATTACGCCCTACAGCTTCTGTGTGCTGATAGACATTCAAGAATTTTCTCATATGAATGTCCTTATCCTGAGTTGTTCACTACAAAAAAAAGGAGTATCTGTGAGAATGCAAGGGGAAAGTAACATCAGATCAAAAGTCTCAGCCTTTGAAAAACTTAAAATATTTTGGTGCAGCTTGGCTTCAGTCATAGACTGAAGTATCTGCATTCAAGCGATGTTTGCATCTCCTGCCATGTAGGAGTGAAACAAATTTCTAAAGCACTACTTGATTGTTTATTTTAAGTTTAAAGATTAATTGAGTTTTGAAATGTAATTCTATAAAATAGCTTGATGTGTAATTATCTGAGGTTAAATTATTTATTATAAACATGTTTATATATTATAACCACTTGATTCGGTGGTTTTCATTATAAACCTGTCAAGAAAAATGAAGATATTTTTATTTTCAGTTTTGTTGAGAAATAATTCTATTACAGTTTAACAACTTTGGCTAAAAAGAAGTGTCTTCTCTTTGTGCAATGATGATAAAAGTATCCATGGCATTATTATTGTTCCTACTACTTAAACTTTTAAAATACCATTGCCTAAGTAAATTGTTAAAAGGACATGGTACAAGGGCCCTGACATGATCATCCTGATATCAAGGAAATATCACTATTTCACTTCAGTGTAACAGCATGTTTAAAACTCTGTCATGTGTAAGAGAATTGTGTTTGGTTGGAATAAACTGGTAATTCCAGTATTCCATAGTTGATTTGAAGGAGAGAATGAGGTAAGTATGGACATTATGTTGTGCATACTCAAGGTTTTCCTGGACAAGAGGAGTACTGTTTCTTACTTGATGTTTAAAAAACTCATGAATTTCTCTATGTAAGGTAACAACTTATATGCCCAATGTGGATAATAAGGAAAATTAGAAAAACTTATGTACTATTAAACAGAAAAGAAATACAAAGTTATCAAGTACTGGTTCAGACAAGAGGTTTCAAAATACTTGAATCCATTTTCTAGATACTCAGCCCTACGGAAAAAAAAATCAGCACTGTTTTCCACACATAAGTAGTAGGTATTTGAGTGTCAAAATGATTTACATTAATTTTAGATTATGTTTAATTCATGGTGATTAATTAGCTACTTCTTGACAGCATATTAAGAAACCAGAATACTCTTTCAAATACTTTCCAGTGGAAAGTATCTACCTGTGTATTGTGCTTGCAATAGGCACTGGCCCCAAGGGGAGACACAGTCTTTGATCACAGGATAAAATAAGATTGTACATTTGCAGTCATATCTGTAGTCTGACAGTGTGCAGCTTGTTATGGTATTGTTCATTCTATGTTGCTTACAAAACAGCTTCTTCCTTGTCAGGGCTGTTTTGTCCTGTTCAGAGACGTATGCATACCCTGTCTTATGAGCAGCTGATTTATATTTTCTTATTCCTTTTCCTTAATCAAAAAATAAGTCCTACAACCAAAATTACATTAACTGCTGTATATTAAAAAGATAACATAAAGTCCAGCTGGAATAGTTTCAGTCATGGTAGTCTTTTAAGGCAGATATATGATCCAGGGATTGAATAACTTTTCAGAAATTTTAAGTCACTAGGTTTTTGAACATAAAATTAATGCTACAGAGACATAAAATAAACCATCTATTGAATTGATTTACTGTTGTTTGTTAGTATTTTGAACATTATTAGGTTCATGATAATGCTTCCTACGAAGTAAGGCTGAGAGAATTGGGGTTGTTCAGCCTGAAGAAGAGAAGTCTCTGGGAAGACCTTATTGCAGCCTTTCGATACTTAAAGGGGGCCTATAGGAAAGATGGGGACAGTCTTTTTAGCAGGGCCTGTTGCAATACGACAAGAGGTGATGGTCTTAAACTAAAATAGGGTAGATTTAGATTAGCTATAAGGAAGACATTTCTTACAATGAGGTTGGTGAAACACTGGAACAGGTTGCCCAGAGAGGTGGCAGAAGCCCCCTTCCTGGAAGCATTTAAGGTCATGTTGGATAGGCCTCTGTGCAACCTGATCTAATTGAAGATGTCCCTGCTCACTGCAGAGGGCTTGGGCTAGATGACTTTTAATCCCAAAGCATTCTATGACTCTTTGATATTGTGGTTCTTTTCCAGTGAAGAGTGTTGTAAGATATATTCTTATGTCATTAATCTATATTCTTTTGGGGGTATTTATATTCTCTGCCCCTTTTAAACACATATCATTACAAACAGTAATACAAACAGAACAGACCTAATTATTATTTTTAGGAGTACTGTGGCAATAAATAAGGTAAAAATAACAATACTTAGAATTCTGAGGTTTAAAAATAATTATAAGTGTGTTCAGTTTCTTCATTGCTTTAGAAGGTTTGCTGCTATTTTAGTTTTCATCTCTTTTGGAAAAATGGAGCAGAAAGGACAGGAAAACAATGAAGAATGCCAAGTACCACTGCCTACATTGAAAATTTTAAGAAGTGAAAACAGCAAGTGAGAGCTATCGAGCTATACTCCTCTGGTAAGCTAGGTTCTGTGTCAAGCTGCACATTATTATAGTTGAAACTTGAAATAACCAATCTCAACACTGAGTGTTAGAAATTCAACAGCCCTTGTTCAGAAAAATGGGACATTTTTCTGAGCTGTGGGACAGAATTTGGTATGAATTCTGGAGAGAACTTTTCTTGGGGTTGCAAGCAGTGGTCCATCTTCCAGCTAGGATGTAATGCACTGACAGGAAGCAATACAGCTCTGGGTGCTTCAGCTCCCTGTCTGCTGGGAATGAAAGGACACAAAACACAGAAGCATGCAGTATACTTTTTTGTTTGATGCCAGTGCAAATTTGATTTGATGGAGTAAACAGAAGACAAAAACTGTAGGAGCAACATTACATATTGCCTTCATTTGTATATTATATTTACTATGTCTTTCCTTAATGAGTTTTTATTAAATATTCATTTAGAAAACTAGGAAAGAAATGGTAAAATGTCTTTTATACTTGTCATCAAAGCTAGCTACTATGGAAGCTGAAGAAAAGCTGTAGTTTTTAAAGTCATATATAATTTCTATGATGTGTGCTATCCTATGTTCTTTGTTACTTTGGTCCATCACTAAAACTGTTGTTTGCGCCAGTCTACCTAAAGCATTCATTACAGAATGAAAACCTCTCCACTGTATAATGAATTGACAAGATGATTAAATAGAACACACTCAGTAACTGACATTCTAGTAAATTTTGACTTGCCATTTTAAAGTAGAAGCTTCTTCAATAATTTGAAGGTGACATAGAGATACAATAATATCTTCTGATTGCAGTTATCCCAGATTACATAATTGATTTCTATGTCAGAACGTGCAGTGAGAGGAGAAAATGAGCCTTTAAAAAACTCAGAAATTCCATCAATTTTTTTTTTTACAGTTGTGAAGCATCTATATATATGTTGGTGAAAGGTGTTTACTGGAGGAGCAAATTCTTCCTCTCTGTATTCAATTTTTTATTAAGAAAATGTCAGACTCAAATTTTGATACGTTAAAGAATGACTGCAGGTGTAACTCACAAATATGTATGGGTGACATTCTATTAGTTTTAGAATTTAAATCTAGCAATTTAAGAAGTGTCAATCCAGTGAATTCAGGATATAAATCTATTTCATAGAAATGTTGGATGATCAAAAAAGGGGAGAAAATAAACATTTTTCATTGTTTTTTATGCTTTTAGGAAACAATTGCAGATGTTCTTACAACACGGTACAAATACAGTACCAAGCCAGTAATTTCTACTTATAAACATTATCTATTTCTAGTTTTTGCTAACCTGCATTGGAAAAGAAGGCACCTTGTTAATACTTGCATTATAGTTTACCTTAACCTTTATATGCCATTAGTCTGTAAAAGATGAGGTATTTGTTGCATGAAAATGGGAATTATGATAGCATAGTATAAATTTGTATGAAAAAAGGCAATTAGGGTTCGCTGCTCAGAAGCTGTCTGTGGATAAGAAAGGTCACTTGCTTATTGTAGCATCAAACGTACTCAAGACTAAGAAAAAATGTGGGATAAATAACAGCTGTCAGAATACAGAGGGTAGACTCAGCCCAGGAAATGGTCTGCCCACCTTCTTGACTGTCAAGTAACGTTTTTCTATTTTAGCGACATATGTTAAGCAATCCAGGGAAACCTGTCAAAATTTGTCCCTCCCAATATAATAGGGCTTATCACTTTAATCATTACCCTATTTTCTCTTCCTTTGGAGTTTGCAGGATTTTTTCAAAGTAGTGATTTCTGCAATTCTTTAAAGCAATAGAGCTCACCAAATGAATACTTTTAATAAATGGGAAAACAAAACAAAACAAAAAAAGGCATTTTTACAGAATTAAATAGCTGAATTATTTCAACCTAAAGCAGACACAAAAAGAATTATACACTCCACTCCACTGACTAATAAAAATATTTTAAAAAAATGACCTGTGATTATGCCTCAGATGTGGAGATTTATTATTTACAAGCTTATAAGGTTGATTTCTGCTAGGTTTTCTACTCCCACATTTAGAAATGCCTTATAGCTTCACTGTTTCTCCTTATGGAATCATATCTATAGTCAGGCACTGTGTGCTATCTCTTAAGATGCTGCTTTGTTATCTGCTTTTATATATCTATATATAAAGAAAGGTATGTACTTATGTTTAAATGAATGTATATACATGATGTCTAAAGGAAAAGAATTGTGGTAAACCCAAGAGATGTGTTATATGGTGTGAGAATGTAAAGTTTGTAATAGGGGATCAGAAAAAATATTAATTTAGCTTGTGACCTGTCTGAGAGTGGTAAGCTAGAGATGGAGTGTAACAGTATAATGAAACTTTTCCAGGATATTCTCCATTTGAAATCATTACATGGCATGGGAATCTGTTAGCCCATGAACAGTGTCTTTGTACTTCATAGTAAGATTTCCTTTTGATTGGTTTGAGCCTGCTGCCTGGGGCAAACCTAGGGAACATCTGATTTGTTGTCTTGGAAGAGACAGTTAATGAGCAATCCTTTGTTACTCCCTTTGCCATTTGTGATTTTGTAGATCTCTGTTGTATTTTCTAATCAACTCCTCCTATGCTGAAGAGTTTTAGTTTTAATGGTTTCCTGTGTGAAACAAAGCTCCATAAATTTAATCATCCTTGGTGGCCTGCTCGGAACCTTTTCCATTTCCACTGTGTTTTCTGAGATGGGGCAAACCATTGTTTCCGAATTCCCAGCAGATAAGGGAAGTATCAAAATATTATTTTTCTCTCCTTCCCCATTTTATTTCTAAAATTTTATTCCTTTAATAAGAAAGTAGATATGCACGTAAGTATGCAGCTTTCGGGTGCCTAGTCAATGTATTTCATTTGATAATTTCTTTTGGCAGTGTCAGGAGGTGACAGCATGAATCTAGTAGTGCTTATACATGTCTTTTAATACCATTTGAAGTCAAAATGTAAAATTGAGGTCAAAGAGATGTGAATCAGATTCATTATTGTGACTTAATATGTTTCCAAATATAGCTTTGAAATAGATGGATTGATTTTAACTCTTCTAAAACTATTTAGTGTGTAATTCTCTTATTTTATTAATTGTTTTTTTACTATTAAATTGTATCACATGAAATCAGGTTCTCTTAGCTTGATAACTATAGGTTAAAGTACTAGATTCTGTCACACGGAAAAAAAATTATCTTTCTAGTTATTTGTCTGATCTATATCATGAATATAAGAATTCATACAAAACTCACTTTTAGTGAAGGGCCATTTAGTTCTCAAAAATTCAGGCAATAAAACAATAACCAAAGAAAATGGGTAATAATTTGTTAAAATAAAGGGATGATAGTTCATGTAATATCTGCAACCTGGGAAATTAAGGATTACATTAATTAATAACTTTGGAATTTTGATATGAACTATGAGCAACAGGCTTAAGTTCCTGCTTCAGTTAACAATTTGAAGTGCAAAAATTCCTAAGGAAAACACTGGAAAAGGCCCATTGTCATGTCTATTTCCTACTTCACGCATTCCTTAATCACTCTGTATGAAATGTAGGCAGGAGAAAGGGAGAAGTGTCTTATTGTCTCCTGCTTACAACTTTGAAGTCCTGGGTTTTATCCTTATATGAAGCAGGAAAATATTTAAAAACATCTAACATTTCGAGGAGGTTAAAAACAAACAAGAAAACTTATATCCTACAAACCTTTTCCAAATTGGCAAGAAGACAACTACTAAAACAACTACAGTAACGTTCACTCATTTCTGGTTTTGCTTAGAAATAAACACAAGTTTAAAAAAAGGTAACACAGTATTTATGATGCTGTATGAGGAATAACACCTCAGATTTACTGTTGTTCGTATTTTGCTTGAATCTTTTTATAAAGTCTGTGAAAAGGGTATGTTGTAATTTTGAGAAAGTAGAAAATTTTATTGGCTGATATTGAGTGATGAAAAAAAGATGTTATGACCAAAGGGTCAAGACATATTACTAATTGTTCCCCCTGTGCTACAGGTGAGCCATAACTTACTTGGGTAAAAGTATATAGGAATGTATTTTTTTTCTATTTCTGCTTACATGGTTGCAAACATGAAATAAATGTGGAAACATTTTTAATCTCACAGCATTTGACTTATCAGCTCAAGCACCAGTATTCAGATGTATTTTCTAATTCTGTTTGTCACAGGATTAGGTTTCCACACTTACTTTAACTAAAGCATTTGATATTTAACTCATCTTTCCATAAATTGTCTGCTCAGGAGCAGAGTCATAGAAAAGTCAGCAGAATATTTTAACACTTAAATATCTTATCCAACCATGAAATCAAAGACTGGACTGTATCTTTGGTGCTTTAATATTTAACTTTTTATTTTAACACTCTGCATTGTTATCTATAGTTATCCTATGGGTATCTTTCCATTTAAAAAAAACAAGCAAACAAATTCTATTTTCATTTAAAAAAAAAAAAGGTTATTTTCTTCACATTTTCATCTTAATGAGTATGAATAATTTTGTACATGCTCATATATTCATATCTGTATCACATTTTAAATATTACTTTCAATATTAAAATCTATTTCTGTATGCCAAAAAGTTTGAGGTGGTTTTCCACTATGTATGTACTTTTTTGCCAATGGATTATAGGTTCATATCATTCTTATGTCAGCAGGAGAATCCTTCCATATTTTACTTTAAAGTCATGCAATGGCATAAAGCTAATAGAATATCTTGTGTGCCACATCTCAAGTCTGTAATTGATAGGGAGAACTTCATAGTTCAACTTATAAGTATATCAAACATTGCAATAGTCCCAGCATTTTGTAAACAACCTCCAGACTGAAATATAACTCCACTATAGTAATTATGGATTAATGTGAAATGACATTTTTCTTGAGACTGTAGGAGTTTCAGAAGACAGAAACATAGAGCTAAATGTGCATCTGTTGTAAAATAAATATATGGCATCACTATATTAGAATTATAGAATATCTCAGGTTGGAAGGGACCCATAAAGATCAAGTCCCACTCACTGCTCATTGCAGGACTACCTAAAACTAAATCATATGACTGAGAGCACTGTCCAGACACTGTGAACTCTTACAGGTTTGATGTCATGACCGCTTCCCTGGGGAGCCTGTGCCAGTGACTGACCACCCTCTCAGCGAAGAACATTTTCCTAATGTCCATTCTGAACTTCTCCTGACACAGCTTCTTTCTGTTTCATCATGTCCTGTTTCTGGTCACCATAGAGATCAGCACTTTATTTATTTAACTACTGATAAATAATCACCTTATTGCTGTACAATAGATCATCTTTTCAAGTAGCTTTTTACAGGATAGAACTTTTAAACAGAAATACCCCTGATTTTTTTATTGTATGTTTTGTGTTATTTTGTTACAGTTGAGTCTCCACCGTGACATGAGGAACACACTAGTACCTTCTCATTCAGGTTACTTCCTTCAAGCACGAAAAAAAATCATTTTTTTGAAGGAAAACTTTTTCATTCTATTCTTACTCATTTTGTGAATAAGCAGAAGGCTTCTATTTCCTGAAACTTCCAGCATGTTTCCTGAAGGTTGTACTTCTAAAATATTGCAAAAAAGTAAGTACTTTCATAAATAATTTGCTTGTTTCATTGTAAATGTAATTGCTAACCTGTAATAAAGTAGAAAGCATTAAAATGACAGTGGTTATTTGACAATCACTATCATAGATATCAGTTATCCTCTGAAAGTAAAACTTTGGGTATTTTACACACTGCTGTGTCATTATCTTTTAATGGCAACCCACTGTATTACGTGATTAGCATTTCTCCCTTTCTGACCACTGTCAGCTGCTCTTTTCTCTTATTTTGTTCCATACATGATATAGAGGAAAACAGAATTAAATTTATTTGTTTCTTACTTCATAATCTCCCATCCCTATGTGGATATTGTCTGTGAGAAGAAGCTTTTCTCATCATGATATAATGACAACAGTGGTGACTAGAGAAATAAAACATAACATTGTTTTAACATTGTTATCATCTCTAAGTTAACTCAAGTTGATAAGGTCCTGATAGAGCTGCTGACTTTTTTTTCAATGCCATTTACAAGGATGATTCAATTACATCTATTGTGTAAGTGTTTCCTCTGGAGGGAACATAAAAGAGATAAAAATAGCATTCCAGGTTTCTGACCAGATCATTCTAAAAGAAGATTGTTCATCCTAGCATACAATCAAACAACTGTCTGAGAAGATTTTCATCACCTAGATGATGATTTTTTTCTTTTAAACTTTTACTCACTAATGTATTTTGGAATTAAATCAATCAGCATTCCACTTCTGATGCACCTTAAAGGCACCTTGTTGGAGTTCAGGGTTTTTTTTTAAAAAAGAGGAGTTACAGATAATGTCATTTCATTGTTAAATTGATTGCATGTTTCTAAAAATATGCAAGCAGTTATTCAAGAAAAAATTAAATTCATTTCAACATGGGAGAATGTAGTCCACCTTTTAAACCCAGTGATGTTCAGAGAGATCTCAACAAACTGAAGAAATGAATTAACAGGAATCTCATGAAGTTTAATGAAGGAAGAATAACCCCAGACACCAATACACATCAAAGGGTGACTGATAAGGACCTTGGAGTTCTGGTAGACAACAAGCTTACCGTGATCCAGTGATTTGGCCTTGTGATAGAGAAGATCAACAGCATCCTGGACTGTTAGAAAGATGGTCAAGAGTAGGTCAAGGGAGCTGATCCTTCCCCTCTATTCAGCACCAGTGAAGACACAACTGGAGTACTTTGTCCATTTTTAGGTTTTTCAGTACAGGAGAGACAGGTAGCTAACTGGAGCAAGTCCAGCACAAGGCCAGAAAGATGTTTAAGGGACAGGACCATCTTTCATATGTATGTGTTTGAGAAACCTAGAATCATTCAACCTGGAGACAAGAAGGTTTAGGCAGATCTTACCAGAGTGTATAAATACCTGCTGGGATTGAGCAAAGAAGACAGAGCCAGACTCTTCTCAGTGTTATCCAGTAGCAGGACAATAGGCAATGGGCACAAAATGAAAGACAGGACATTCTATTTAAACCTAAGAAAAAACATTGTACTTTCAGAATGGCCAAATGATGCAACAGGTTGAGTAGAGGGGTGGTGGATTCTCCATTCTTGAAGATACTCAAAACCCAGCTGGACATAGCCCTAGCTGACTGTCCTTTGAACTGGGGTGAGGGGAGCAGAACTAGTCTCCAGAGGTGCTTTCCCACCTTAAGTGTTCTGTGATTCTGTAACTGAGTTATATTAAGAAGGAGCTTTACTTTAGCTAGGTGCTTTTGCTGTAAGGACAGAGTATTTGAAAGGTAAACTGGAACCACAGAGGTACATAAGTATAACTGATCTCAGTTCATTACCTATTGTATCCAGAGAGAAGCAGGGAAACATCAGTATGGTTGGGCCTTTGTGAGATTAGGAAGTCTGAACCATGAACAAAAAACTTCAGATGGAATTTACAGATTGTAAGTATCTGCCAAATTTGTCAGTGGGGAGCTGTCAGTCCTCATTAAAAGAAGAAAAATGATAGCTGTCAATGAAATCTTCCACAGGGAAAAAATGAGAGGAGAGAAGGCAGTATCATATTGAAAAGACAAAAGTGAAATCCAAAAAGAACCATGAAGGAAATGGTATCATCAAACTAATGAACCAGAAAGATGCCTACAGTAGTAATATGTATCTGTATTAAAGCCAAAATTTTAAATACGTAATACTGATTCATTTCTTGTCATATGGTAGAAATGTATTTTTTAAATATGCCTTAACAGAAATCTGATATTCTAACGTACTCATTTATTAACCAAATTTGAATTTGCTTTGGTTTGGTTGGTTTTTTGGTTTGGTTGGTTTTTTGGTTTGGTTGGTTTTTTGGTTTGTTTTTTTTTGTAAATCAAAGCCAGAAAGCTAGTCTTATGGCCTATTTTCTGATACATTCTTCTACTTCTGATTAATGTCCTTGCCATTGTTTTGTCTTTCCCGATTTTGCCCCACATCAGATTTTTTTACAGACAGTACTGATTATCAAAGATAACTGGTCAATCCATCTGCCTGCCTATCCTTTCTATTACATGTTTAGCTTTCTTCCTTAGTCAAGTTACTTGTTCTTAGTACTGCATATCTTATTAGCTGATAAAAATACCTTGAAAATAAAGACTATTACCAGATAAGGTGTTCTTTTCAGATGTTCCAGAGATGAAAGCAAAAATACCTATAAACAGACCACTGCACTTTTTACACTTTGAGCTGATGACCTGAAAAGTAGTGGTTATACCATTACATTTTAATTTTTTTTATACAGAAAAGCTGTTGTCAGAAAATGTTGTGAAATTTATCAATGATCTTCTGTCTTTGATCCTTCCATCTCTTCTAGGTAGTGTAGCATAAACATTATCCCATTGTCTCCTTCCATGTCATGAAAATTACCTGTTGTATGTTCTTTCTTGGGAAAATGGACAGAACTGGTCATGTACTCTGTATATTTGGTCACATACTTCAGCCTGTTGCCTAGTTTTGATTTTGATCACATTATGACTTTTTCTCTCCTTTGTACTTCCTATCATTACTTTTAGTGTAAAATATTAATTGGATGCCCATTCAGTCAAAACAAAACTCACTAGATTTTAATACATTATAGTGCATCTATGATTAACATCGTCCTCATCCTGCCATGTGTTATGAACTAAAATTCTCACACCTCATTCATTTGACAAAGAAGATGACATACCACAAGATTATATTATAATAAGAATAGGCAACTGACTAAATGAAGTGTTTTTTCCTTGCACATACTTCATATTTTCATGTTACACTGGCAATTGCACTATAACCAAATGGAATTCTTTGGAAGAAAGTAATATCAGAGGTACATGTTCTTGCCTATTTGTTTGGAATGAAGGATGATTGTCTTGTTCTGTTGCTTTTACAAGGTCTATCTTAAGTACAGTACGGACTGAAGGCTCTCTTAATGAAACAAATCTTCAAGTGGGCAGTTTGAAAAGTTCTCCAAATCTGAACTTTCACCGCTCTGTTAAAATAGAGAATATGCATTAGGAAAATGTTTTATCAAAGTGTTTCCATCATGTTGTCTAGAGAGAAACAAGTTGGTTATTAACTATATTTGTCCATGGAACTACAGCACATCTATAAATGTAGAGCCCCTTTATTAGCCATTGCTTTGTAAAACACTCTAATATATAGTCTCAAACTCCGAGGAAAATACACTGTGATGTTGTTATAGTATAATGAAATGTATCAAATATTAACTATCATTTTCTGAGTCTAAAATTAGATTATTAAACCTTTGTCTTATCAGTATGAATATTTAAGACACTGAATATCTTAAGACACGGAAGTGCAAACCCCGCAATTTTTTCAGTAAGACTACAGCTGACTACAATGTAATAGCAGTGTACATGTTGCTTTTGTCTATTTAGATATGAAATTAGGAATAAAAAAGCTAGCTTTTCTCTTTGGTAATGTATGTGTTTCTTGCTGAAATGCATCATTCATGCTTAATTGTACCGCTAGAAAATTTATCAAACAGTATCAGCCATTGGATAGTTTAAGGAGACTGATGCTTGTGTTTGCTAAGAAAAGAAGAGTAGTAACAAGGAAGCACAAGTAACTTTAGAGTTAGCTGAGCTGTATTCAGAAGTTATTGCAAAAAAGAAAAAAATAAAGTCTGCATTTACCCAGCTATGGAGATCATATGATTGAGGGGAATACTAAGTTGCAGTGTGTTGGGTTAAATATAGTATTGTTGCCAGATGTCATGTTTGTGTTATTAAACTAATCTCTGCCTTGGCACATAGGTTGTAGTCTGTTCTCTCTAGAACCTTAGTGGTCATTACAGAATTCTTATTTTTTGGGTAACAGAACCCTCTTTGGACAAATACAGGTACCCAAATAGGAGTACTGTATTGTTAGTTTAGGACCTATAGGCCAATCAGCCTCACCTACATCCCTGGAAAGATGATGGAACAGCTCATTCTGGGCATCATCTCAAAGCATGTGGAGGAAAAGAGGGTTATCAGAAGTAGTTAACATGGATTCACCAAAGGGAAGTCATGTCTGACTAATCTGATAGCCTTCTATGAGGGCATGACTGGGTGGATGCATACAGAGCAAGCAGTGGATGTTGTCTTCCTTGACTTCAGCAAGGCTTTTGACACCGTCTCCCACAGCATCCTAATAGGCAAGTTTAGGAAGAGTGGGTTAGATGAATGTACAGCAGGGTGGGTTGAAATTGGATTCCTTGGACTTAAACCTGTACAAGGAGGTATTTCTCACTCATCCTTCAACAACCTAGATAATTGAATCAAAGCAGTTCATTCTCTTTCATATCCATGTTTCCATAAGGCCTTGGGAAAGCAAAAAACATTAAGGTACTAGGCAGATGGAAGTGGACAAATAAGTAGCCAGCATATGTGTTTCTGAGCATTGTACAGTTTGCATTCCTTTTTACTTGTTTGTTTTCTAATTCCAGCAATGCTATTTTCTCCAATCTTCTCTAATTTGTTTCTTCATTTCTCTTTTAATATGTTCCAGCTTCTACTTCTATCATTCCTGCTTTTTTTTCTTCAAACCCTCCACTTTTTTTTTTCATTTGTTCTTCTATGTTGAAATTTGAAATATGAAGACTTAGTTTTCTTCTTGCAAACTCATTTTTATTAGTCTTAATTTCTCTCTATTTCTCAAAGCTCCATATTTGTCTTATGTATTTCATATAAATTATTCATACAGTTGCTTTCACACATGGACATGATTTTTCATAATAAATAGTAGATATTAAAATATAAGACATTTGCTTTTAAATAAAAAGTTGTCTATCTGCCTGCCTGTCAAGCCTTGATTTTTAGAAACAATTAGAATGAATGTTCTGTTGCTGAACACTGATGCAAACAGTACAAGTTAGTTGTGTTATTCCAGCTTTAACTACTGCCATTTATTTACTGTATCTGAAGACTGCATTATGTGCAAGATATAAATAGATGCTAGTTCGAGTTTTATATCATTGCACTTTGTTTTGAACAAATTGAACCAAATAGTTTCTTTTTGAGCAAAATAATGAGTTTCATAAAAGTCTGATATTCTTTACAGAATATATCAATAATTTTAATAAAATAATTTCATAGCAAGTTGAATTTAGGACACCAGTTGGACTAAGTGCAGAGAAAGAAATACAGTAAAATTATGTGAAGTATCTTTAACAAACTTTTTATTTAATCCTTCTTTTGTCCTTTTTGCCATTTCTGTTGTTTCTATCCTGTAGATAAGGCCTAAGAAAATGGGAAAAGGAAAATATTTTATAGTATATATTACAAGTTTTTTTTCCTTGAGTTAATGAAAAAGATGTTAAACCCCATAATTAACAAGCAAAGACTCAGCATCATCATGTCCAAGGGCTTTGTTCTAATGTGCTGTGGCACTGCTGACCAGATCAGCTTGGGTTGTAGCTAGGATTTGCTGGATCAAGTGAATATTTTAGTTTTATTTCATCTGTCATTGGCATTCATTTCTTGCTTCTCATCATGATAATGCTAGTCTCCACAGGAACCTGTGGAGGTGATGTTAAGTTCACAGAGAGAGTTGTCAAGATGCATGGTGAAGAAATGTCAGTGGGGCTTAAATAGTAAATTAATTGTTTAATCCAACAGCTCCTGTCCTCATTGGACAGAAAACTAGCTTTGCTTTTTACATCTTAAGGTTAAAAAGAGAACTTGTTCCATAGTTGACAAAATTTTCTGAAGGAGACTTGATAATAAGTTTGGGTTTTTTTGATCAAGCCCACTTGTTATGCATACCAAACCAAAAAGCTGAGTTCTGTGCTGAAATTTTTGTGCATGAAAAGCCACCAAATCTCATACTCTCTTTTTATCATTCACCTTTAGCTTTTCAAACATTGTGTCTTCTATCTCAGGTAATCTAGCTCAATTCTTTACTGGAAAACCACACCTAGTGAAAGAAGATGTCGTGCAACAGGGAATCCAGAGTGCAGGCAGCCACACAAACTGTAGAAGCTCAATAGAAATGCAAGGAGAAAAGGGGAGATGAAAAGCTATCTGATCCTGCAGGAATGAAATAATGAGGAAAAGAAGTGGAGCAGGGAGAGAGAGGAGTGACTTGAGGAAAAGACACATGAAGGAATATTTGGAAAGGGAAGGAAATAAGGAAGCCTTCCTGTTGAGAAAGTGACAAAGAGGTAACCAACAAGTATATTTTATATTCCTTAAATTTCATGCCAAACATAAATACAATGCTATCTGTAATGTTATATTAGAGATAAATAATAAAAATATGTGATAAAAATAATAATATACCTGTACATTTTGCTTTAAGTCAGATGGATAAAGAATACTGAGTCAGAGATAAATGCACAGCAGGATTTATTACATTGTATAGAATACTGCAGAAATGTTGCTGTTCTGGTCCGTACCTACAAACTTTTTACAAATATCTGCTTAAATAAATATAGAATTTGTTCATTTTTATATACTTATCTTGTTTCTGACATAGTGCATTGTAAATTTATACTCTGATCAAAACCTTCATACCTAAATTGTGACTTTTGTATTCTAATTCAAATTTGTTTCCTAACTCTTCTTATCTTTATTTTTTTTCAGGAGTGTTTGGGTTACAGACAATTGAAGACATGGGGCCCACATGATTAAAAGGTAGGTATTTACGTCAGTCCAGCTTGGGATTTCATTACAGTTTAGAACAGCACAGGGCCAGTCTGACCCTGGTTTACTGTCTGCATTTCCAGTTACTATGCCATTCTAATTTCCAGTTTGTGATTGTCGGGTTTTTTTTTTAGTACAAGTAGATTTTGAGGGGTTTTGTTTGTTTTTTTATAGTAATCTTCAAGTACTATTTTTATGGGAAAGTTTATTTCATAATTGTTTGCAGTAAATAGCTTTAGGAATAGGGATATACTTTCTCATGGACTTACAAGATCTAAGTTTTAGATCTTGGTTCTAAACCTGAATTCCATTGCATTTTAGATCTCAGTCCCGTTGCCTTCAGTTGTATCTGAAACAATCTGCAATTCCTTCCTTCACAGTATACAGAGAAAATGTTTCCTGTGTAAAGTTTGGTTTAAGCAACTAGCCCTGCATTTAATGAAATTATCAGAAATACCGTGCTTTTCAGAGAAAGACTGACAAAAGATAAATGTATTCTTTCAGTCTTCTATTGGATTAAGTATTGGACATGAATTTAGGGAGTTCTATGCTTATTTTTCTTTACTGTGTAAGAGTATGTCATGGTTTAACACCAGTTTGTATACTGGGCATGACATCATATGGTATGGAATGTCCCTTTGGTTTGGGTCAGTTCTTCTGGCTGTGTTTCCTCCCAACTTCTTGTGCCCCTCCAGCCTTCTCACTATCAGGGCTGTACGAAAAGTCCTTGACTTAGTATAACCACTACATAGCAACAACTGAAAACATCACCGTGTTATCAACATTGATCTCATACTAAATCCAAAACACAGCACTGCACCAGCTACTAGGAAGAAAACTAACTCTCTCCCAGAGAAAACCAAGACAACACTATAGCAGATCACATTTGAAAATAGGGAAGTTTTCTTTCTTTAAAATAAATCTTTCAATCAAATTTGTACTTGTAGCTAGGTTTTTTGGATATTAGCTTTTGATTATTATTTCCCATGCTGGTTACTTTCGTTTTGTTGGGGAGGGGGTGGTTTTTTTACCTTTTAAACATTAAAGATTTTACCAGGGATGAAATGAAAGCTTAAAATCAACTTTTCAAAAAAATATTAACATTTAGTGAAACCTGATTGCATTTTATTTTCTTCTTCTATTTTGACCCCTTAAGTTAACTTATGACATCTCAGTTTTACATTAACTGTAATAATCATTTACTACAGTGGGGAAATTTATTCCACACAAAACCCATATCATTGCATTCTTATTGATACACAGTGTTGCATACTTCCTAGAGAAAATAACAACAATCAGATTGTTGAGCTTTTGCCTTTTAGTGTTCTCCACCCTTACCAATATTTAAGACTTGATAAGGCGAATAGGATATTAAATAACAAATTAGCTAGCATGAATGAGGACTTGTGTCAGTTAATGCAGCATAATAAAGTCTAGCATATTCAGAACTTCCTTCTGAGTATATGTGGGAAAATTATATGGAAAAACTGTTCTTTTTATTTTCTCACTATCTGAGAGCAGTTCAGCTCAGTAGGCCTCTTTTTTTTTTTTTTTCCTCCTTGATTTCAGACACAAGGAGCACATCTAGCAAAATCTGCAATTGTGTGTATGTCTTCTCATAAAACATCACCTACAGTGGGATAAAAAAATAGAAGGAAATAAATATAAAAGAAGTTAATGCATAATTATCAAAATAGTTTTGTGTAAAATACTAGATGAATCAAAATTCTTTGGCTTAAGCTGCAGTAGCACAGGGACAGTAATTGCTTGACTTTTGCAGATGTATTTTTTGTGTGTCTGATCAAAATGTTTAATATGTTTTAGTGTTGGTAATACTTATAAGCAGTGTCTGACTGTGGAGATTTGAAGAACTGATTTCTTTTTCAAGACTTTTAGTATAATTTTCTGTCCTGGCAATTTCCGAGTATCTATACTTAAAATATTTAACATTTTATTTCAGATATGAATTTACTTAAAATTTTAATGATAGAGAACAAAGAAGACAGCTCATATAACAAAAGTTATGAGATAAAAATCTTCCTCATATAGAGTTTTTCTTATGAGAAGTTAATTAGATTCATACTTACCGCCAATGGAATTTTAACAGTTCCATGGGGTTTATTTTGAAGCTGATTAAAATGTACTTTTTATATATTTTAACAAGTAGCATGCCTCTTCAATACGTTGCACCAATGTAATGAAAAGCTAATACATACTTAATATTTTGTATACACGCTAACTTACAAAACTTCATTTCAGTATCTTTTTAGTTTTCATCATACACTCTATTGATTAGCTATAACTTTAAAGTTATAAAGTAAAATGAATGCACTGTATTTTTATTTCTATGTTGTCTTTTTACAAAAAAAAAATAAATTAGTTGATTACTCCTTGGCAAAATAAAATTAACAAAAAAACTTTTGTAATTCACCTATAAGAGTAATCAGAAATAGGATCATATCTGTTACAGTCAGATTTTTTTTTCTTTCATTTTTTTTAAGTTTCCTGAAAAACTTTTAAAGTTAAATACACTCAACTATTTGAAGGTTTCTGCAGAAATTCTGGACTAGACTTTTGCCTTGAGCTTTCCAGGATAAATTCAGCGGTTGTTCAGTATACACTGATGTTACAGGGACAAATAAGGAACATACATCAGGCCACAGATTTTGACAAAAGACTACTAATTTTCTTTCTCAGTAAAAGTGTAAAGTGAATTAATCAGTATTATATCTTGCAAGAGTGATTTTTAATTACCTCAGTGCTTTCAACTCTGATCTTGGGAGGGTTCTTTTTTTCTTTTTAGTTCATTTTCCTATATAGAGGTCAACATTTGCAGTTTTGTAACAACCATTCGTTACTTGAAAAATAAAGCCCTTAAAAAAATACCTCTGTTCTTGCTTTGCTGTGAATGGGAAATTCACTTGATTTTCTTTATGCATAATCCTAATTATTCAATGTTAAATCAATGAGTGTGTGAATAAGAGAAAAACTACACTGAATGTATGATAAATGAAGGTATGTTTTTAATGCTTGCTAAAGATGCAGTATAATCCTTTAAAAAAAAGATTGATTGTTTCTCTCATGGAAACCTGGTCATCATTTCTATTGAAAATAACATATCTAAAGAAGGCCTTGAACTAAAATAAATGTACTGCATCAACACCTCTGATTTTAAGAAGTATCTGTACTTGTTAATCAAAGCAAAAAAAAAAGTATATGAGCTACTGATAGTCCTTTTAGTTCCTGACTTGCACAGAAAATAAAAATAGGGGGGTTTATATATATTTAAACTTAAATTATTGCTTAAATTAAACAAATTTTAAACTGTTGTCTCCTTGGACAAGTGTATGACTGAGGCACACATTTCCTTGGAAATATAAAGAAATCCTTTAATCTACAGATTAATTAAATGACTCTTGTTCTAACGCCAGTCATTAGTTGGTCTTGCAGGAATTCAGCTGTGAGACTGGATTTTCAGTTCTTGTGTTCTATTAAGCTAAGGTAGATTTTTAGCTATTCTGAATTATTTTATCAATCCTTTCAGTTTCATAATATTTGCATCTTTACATTTTAAAACTTTGTCACTTTTCCTTTGCTTGGACTACTGTGGAGTTTATCTCAATTCTTTTACGTTCTCTCATGCTTTTTTTTAATGTATTTTGCATACCCATCTTAACAAACTATCATGACATTTTAATATCCTTCAGTCATTTTCTACCTGTAGTTTATGAAATAACACAGACATTAATAAACATTTTAGAGAATTGTATCTAAATACTGAAGACACATACATAAGAATGCAATCTTTCTTTGAAAGAATATACTTTTACATGAAGATTTTTCTGTTGATATTTTGAAAAGAAAAATAAGTTAATATTCTAGAACATATAAAAAGTTAAAACATAAAAGGTGAAAACTACTAGATTAAGTTCCTTTTTGAGACAATACATATCCCTCAGAACAATCTTTGTTTCCATTTTGTAACTATAACTAAGTTGTTCAGGGTTCTCTTCTGAGTTTCTAGAAACCAGAAATTTACTATGGGAAGTAAAATTATAAGGAAGTTATTGATAACTTCAGAAATATGCAGGAATGGACTCAGAATTATATACTAGATGCTTCCAAACCATAAATATATTTTCATCCTTGGGCTTTTTCTTTTTTACCTTTTCTTCTTTCCTCATCTCTCTTCTTTTTGTGCATTCCTAGTTTCTAGGTTCAGACTACTTTTTCTAGTTTTCCACTTTTATTTGCTTTTCTGTCTCTACCTCAATCCTGTTATACGTATTTTTTTAACTCATTATGTCCCCAGCATTCTTTCTCTGTCTATTGTCTTCAGAAGTATTGACAACTTCATTAAATGTACAGATTTGGAAAGGTACAGAGCCTGTGTCTTGGGGAAGAGGAAAAAAAAAACCCTCAGTTATAAGTTTTTTACTACTTTTAAATAATTTTTTTCTACTTTTAAATAATTTTTTTTGTACATTTATGTGACTGCAGTCAACAAGTTCTGTTTTCTTGGTTTCTTAATAATTTACATTTATTCAAGAACTTTTTAGGTATCTTCTCTATCTTGAGAAAAACACCTGAATTTCCTTCCTGAAAAGCTACGTGTATGCTTTTCTCTTGAGAAAGTGACACAAATATGGATTGCAAAAATGCTAATTATTTCAGTATAATTGGAACTACTTTTTGTAACTAAGTATTTTCAAAGACTTTGTTTCCTCAGAAGAAAATAAAAGAACATTCTGACAATGATTGTTTTAAAATGATACGGGCTGTTTGTGAGTGTGACTGATATGCCTTTAGTATTGTAATTACCTCAGGTTATGCTGCATCTCTTACACTTTTATACCGACTGCAAACTTCCATAACTGATAATGAGAAATAATCTAAAATTATTAAACTACTTTAAAAGATTTTTTAAATGTATTTTAGAAAATATTAATTAAAAAAAAGTCAGAAAAATGTGTGTAAAATCTGGTTATTCATACAGAACAATATTTATGGAGGCTGATCTTATTCTTTTTAGAAGTTGTTTATGTAACTTACTGTTTTAATAAGAGTAGAAAGGTGTTATGGATCTAAATGGACAGGCATGTAGAGTAGGAGGGGAAGTGGAATAGTAACTGATACACATTATTGGTAAAAATATCAAATATTGTGCAGAACATAGGTAAACCCACATAAATACATACCATCTTCACCAAGAGCAACTACTGAGGCTCCAAGCTGAACATCAGCTTTTTACCAAGGAGGGAGGAGTTTCAATTTCTAGCACTGTGTGCTGGGCTGACCTTGGTCAGATGTCAGGCCCCCCACCTAATCACTTGCTTACTCCCCCCTTTCCCACAGGACAGGGGGACAAAATATGACAGAAAATTTTGTGGATCAGTTGGAAGGTGAGAAACATAGACAACTAAACCACCTTTACATATGCACATGCACACCTTCTTCCCAGGTTCAGCTTCACTCCTTCATTCCAGACTCTGTCTTCTGCCCTTAAGTGGTACAGGGACATGGAGAATGGGGGGCTGTGATCACTTGGTAACAGCTCCTCTTTGCCACTCCCTCCTCCTCACACTCATCTCTGCTCCAGCCTGGGTCCCTCTCACCCACTGCAGTCCTTCACTAACTGCTCCAGCATGGGTTCTTTCTGCAGGCTGCAGGAGGTACATATTTTGCTATGATTCCCTTCATGGGCTGCAGGGGAAAACCTGTTTCACTGTGGTTTTGTTCACAGGCTGCAGAGAAATCTCTGCTCTGGTGCCTGGAGCACTTCCTCCCCATCTCTTTTTCACTGGTTTTGGTGTCTGCAGGGTTGTTTCTCACAGCATTTTTTTGTTTGTTTGTTTTTCCTCACTCCTCTCTCTCGAACGCTTTACAGCATTTTTTACCATTTATTAAATACACTCTCCCAGAGGCACCCTACCTGTGGCTGAGGGTCTCAGATGTGTCCTGATCCATCTTGGAGCCAGCTGGAACCGGCCATGTTTGACATGGGCATAGCCCTTGTTCTCACAGAAACCAGAGAGAGTGAAAATGGTAAGTATTCACACTTGCAAGTATCAATAAATTGAATATTTATTTACAGTGAAGTTTCAAGAGACTTTTATGATCTAAGATGGTGTCCATTTCATTTAGCCCAACTACACAATTAAGAAACTTTTTCTGCAGTGAATGACATCACTGGGAGTAACTACAGTTGTTTATCACTGATTATTTTATATTATCTTTGAAAATGGTAGTTGCTTCATGTCATTGTTGTATGGAAGAAAGGGGGAGGGGAAGAAGAACAGTTTTCATTCCCAATTTGAGTGAGCGAGGTTCTCCTCAGCATATAAATAGAGAAATCAATTACCTAAGAATCTATATGAAGATAATTTTGCCTTTGCAGATAATGAACTGGTTTTAGTGATGAAACTGAAAATGAATCCATTACTAATAACGAGGCTGAGAATGCACCACCTCTCTGGCAAAGAGACTACATAAATCATAGGGTAAAAAATAAACAGAGAAGGTCAAGGACACTAAAACAACAGAAAATATACCCTCATATAATGTTGAGATACAATGGATGGTGAACGAAAGTTTCAGTTCCTATTACTAGCCTATAGTTTTGCAAAGAAAATTAATGTTCCATGCTATGGGATTTAATCTATATTATAAATTACAGTTGCTAAATTTAATATGTTAATAATTCTTTATATAAATTAGAAGTCCATATTCATGGACATCTGTTATTAAAATTTCAGTGTGGCATGTGCTCTATGACAAAAAATGATTTGTTCAAAAATGGATGCTTAGTAATCTTAATAAAATATGCTGTGAGAACACATGGATATTTTCCTCTCTATCTGCAGCCTTACACTGCTTGCTTAAGAACCAAAAAGAATTTGTTTCCCTGACTTAACGATTTTCTGTCATATGTCTTAGAGGCAGTCAGGCGATACAAAGGTGACCGAAAGGGTGAGAGCTAAGACTTACAGGCTCATCTATGTTAAGACCAGAGGCACCAGTTTGATCATTTGTTTGCCTGTGTATTTAATGCTGCCTGGAATATTAAGGACAAAGACTTGCAGTGAATGTAATGATTAATTTTTTTAAATTATCCATTCTTTATTTCAAAACTCCAAGAAATGTGCCAGTCTTCATTTCCCCTGATAATTTGGTTGTTTGGCCACATAAATGAAATTTTTTTCTTTTATCAGATTTTTGCACTTGTTTGCCTTTTCTCAGCCATTACCTAAGTCTATTAACTTTACAGCCAGTATTTTCTTCTGTGATCATGCTAGTATACTCTAGTTAGATGTTGGGTTAGTTTTCTCAAAGTTATGGTTCATCTTATTTTGCTGCTATTTTCATAAGTTCTGAAGCAATTCTAAATCATTTTTCTGTACACCCTCCGGACTTTCAACAACTTCATAAACTATGGACAAGTGTCACTTTGACTTCATTCCTTCCATTTTCTGTGATTTTTGTTTTTTAGATAGTCACCTGCTTGCCTCTGAAAAGCTTCCTGACGGATTAAGAAATAGGTAGCATTTATTATCAGTTGCGCCATTCTTTGTTTCCTCCCACATGAGGAAGATACAGAGTAAGTGAAATTTAAGATCTTGTGTGCCCTACCATATACAGAGCAAAGGACTGAACAGTGGAGGCTCAGTATTAGGTTTTTGAGGTGGGTTTGCTACAGCTACCAACCTTCTACTTTAGTAAAGATGAGAAACTACAGATGTATCAATGGTTTTAACCCCTTAAGATTTAGGTCACATTTTCAGGAACTTTGTCCTCTAAGTGCTTTGAAGATAACAGACAACATTTCAAATGAAAAAGCTTACTATGATTTGAAATAAGATGCTGGCTATATTCAAGGCTATTCAGTATTCAAATACACTGTAATTGAAGTACTTCTATGTACAATAACATTTGTTTGCATAATGTTTACTAGTTAAGTTTCTTAGGCATTAGCTAATGGAAAAGTATGGACTTTCTTAAGGAAATAAGGAGAAAAGTCATTCTTGGTGTTTCTAAATGTTTAGCTGTTGTGAAAGTGTTTGTTGCTAGCTAAAAATGAAATACTAAAGTAGTTTCTATTCTATGATTTACAGTGGAGACTGGCAGTTCAAAGTAAGAACAAAATACTCAATTCTCTGATTATAACGTAAAGGACTAGGGTAAAAATAAATTCTCAGTGGTTATTGTGTTTGTATTACCTAACTCCTAAGAAATAAACAAAAATCTCCAAATCTCATCAGAAATACTATTGAACACTGGCAGCTATGACTAATTATTTTTCCTGATATGCTTCACATTAAATCAGATTTTAAGCTTTGTCTAGGTTCACAAATCTCAAACATTTCAATAAGAATTGTTTTTTTAAATAATTACTTAACTATTAAAAATAATGTAATAATGTTCAAAAAGGAACTTTATGAGTAAGAGAGGGGCTGTGTGTATGAATGTGTATGTGTATGTATGCACACATTGTCATACACAGAGATTAATATTTCAGCTGAAGTTGCATTTAAAATGGACAACAAATATAACTTCTTAGTAAAACTGTATTTCTAAGCCACAGATAGTTGACATGCAGAAGGTCCACACTGCAGATAACTAAGAGGTATAGTAAGTTGTTATCAGCACATTCGAGGAAATCTCTGAGTAGTAGTTGCAAGGAAACTTGCCTGTATCAATGGCTGGATCCCTGTAATGTGATAAAGAGCAGCCCTGAGGAGAAGGACTTGGGGGTTCTGGTGTATGAAAAGCTGGACATGAGCCAACAGTGTGTACTTGCAGCCGATAAGGCCAATTGCACCCTGGACAGCATCAAAAGAAACAGGGCCTGCAGATCGAGAGAGGTGATTCTGCCACTCTACTCCACTCTGGTGAGACTTCACATGGAATACTGTGTCCATCTCTGGAGCCCCAGCACAAGAAGGACATGGACCTGATGGATCAGGTCCAGAGGAGAGACACAGAAATGATCTGAGGGATGAAACACCTCTCCTATGGGGAGAAACTGTGAGAGTTGGGATTGTTCATCCTGGAGAAGAGAAGGCTTTGGGGAGATCTTATAGTGTCCTTCCAGTACCTGAAGGGGGCCTACAAGAGAGCTGGAGAGGGACTTTTTACAAGAGCATATAGTGATAGGATGAGAGGGAATGGTTTTAAACTAGAGAAGGGTAGATTTAGGTTGGACATTAGGAAGAATTTCCTTGTTATGAAGATGGTGGAACAAGGGAACAGGTTGCTCAGGGGGCATGTGGAGATCCCATCCCTGAAGACACTCAAGGTCAGGCTTGATGTGGCTCTGAGCTACTTAATCTAGTTAAAGATGTCCCTGTTTACTGCCTGGGGGTTAGACTAGATGGCCTTTGGAGGTCTCTTCCAACTCAAACCATTCTATGATTCCTGCTACGGTCAATGGTACCTTCCTCTTTATATCTACAATGCTTATATTTGCTATTCACAGAATCACAGATTTGTCATGTTTGGAAAAGACATCTCAGATCATGCATCCAGCCATCACACCCACCCCCAAAAAACCCCAACAAAATAATGAAAAAGCCCCAAACCAAACAACACAAAAAACCCCAAACAAACAAACAAACAAAAAACCAAAACACAAAAAAACCTCAACCAACCAAAACACCTTCCACAGGAACAAACAAAACCCACAAACAAACAATGAAACCAAACAAATAAAAACAAATGAACAAACAAAAGAAACCACCTCATCATCCCACTAGAGCATGTTCTGAAGTGCCTTATCTACATGTTTTTCAAATACCACCAGGGATGGTGACCCTACCACTTCCCTGGGCAGCCCGTTCCAGCACCTGACTACTCCTTCAGTAAAGAAATTCTTCCTAATATCCAATCTAAACCTCCCCTGGTGCAACTCCAGGGCATTTCCCCTAGTCCTATTGTTATTTGATATAATGTATATAATCTTTTGGGGAGGGGACGGGTAACATACAGGGATGAAGGGACATGCTAATTTTTGTTTACTGTTTTTAATTTTTTTATTTGTTTCTTTCTTTTTTCTTCAAAAGAGTGAAATATTCACTAACTCAAGATGAGTTAATCAGTTCACTGTGGTGAATGCTGGCTGGAACTGAGAAATGTCTCCAGTGTCTGATAGGAATATAATGTTGAAGTGTACAGCACAACTCATTTTGCTTCTTCCCTCTTTCTCAAATGTTGCTAGCAGATGGTTGTTTTTGTTCTCTTCATAGGGCATTGGCAACATCCTTGATTGCTTCTCCTTTTTCCCTGTAGCACACTGCAGATTTTGTCTTTCAGCTGTCTTAGGTTTGTTTTATTAAGTCTTGGTGTATGGGAGGCATTTTCTGACTTGGGGGGTATGTGATAGTACATTATGGATTTCTTAATATCTAAAGGAGGACTATAAATTCTACATCAGATTATATGAAAAAGGTGTACCTGATCTTTTCAATGAGTTTTCCTGTTACATATTTGAATTTAGATCAGTGAAGTTACTCCAAAGATAGGCAAAGTTTGTAAGGATTAAGATTCATTTGTTTTCAGATAACAGAAAAAGAAAAAACACTCTAAATTATGTCAAAGTTTTTTTTCCTCCCTCTGTTCACTGGCCTTATTTTACAAAGCTGAAACCATCTATCCTGTGGAAAAATCTGATTTTTTTACAGGAGGAAAGGAATCCTTCCTATCTTAGGAGAATTATTTTATTAACATAAGGTCTGAGTTTTGCTCATAGACCTTCTGTATGGAAATAAATGAATTTATTGCATTTCTTTAGTAATCCTTCCTTCTCCCCTCCCCTTCCTTCTTATTTTGGCAACTTTGTCATTGAATCTGTTCTAAGAGTTTTACTTTGATTCTGTATCAAATTAAGGACTACTTAATCTCTTGTCCTAGGGAAAGGGCACTTCTCTTAAGCAACATTTATGTTAATTTTGTCCCAGATAAAGGTTTTCTGCCATTCACTATCATGGTGTTCAATGGTTTGTCTTGGAGACATCCCAATTAAGTGGATTTTCCAAACACATGTGATAGGTAGAATGTATCATACATGAAAAATAGAAGGCACAGTATGTGAAGATCAAAGCTTTTTGTTGTTGTTGTTTTGTGGTTTTGGTTTTTTTTCAAATATGCATTTGTCTGAGCCCTACCATTGCAGTACATGCTCTTTGGACTCTACATATGTCATGTAATTTATTCTACTACTTTTAGAAGGCATAAAATGGAAAGTATTTTTCCTACATTTCCTTGCAACCAGTTTGGCTGAGTGCTTCTAACAGTAGTCCAACATAAGTGACTCCCTGGACAGGATAGTTTTATTCATTTTTAACCTACATACGATGCAATCAAATAATAGTCAAGAAAAATATGTTTTAAAAAATCATTGACCACTTTCCTAGCTACATAGTGGAAGCATTTCCAGCACACCAAACACTTCACAGGGGGTCTAGAACTTTGTGTTTTGATCCTCCTTTTCTGAAATGTGTTCGATCCTTTTAATGAGGAATATTTTGTGCTTTTGTTTGCTTGGTCAGTGCTGTGCATGCAATTTCTTATTTGCTGGAAACCACAAGACTGAAGATAGTTGACTTATATGCTTTAAAAGTACTATGGTTAGAGAGAGAATGCACAAATTGGCATCTGTGCTTGCTCTTTCAGAGGCTTTTTTCTCTTTTGACTTACTTATTCAAGTAGTGGAGAAAACAATACTAGAATCAGTGCTGGAGACAGAAAAGCTAGCCCTTTCAATAAAGCTGCAGTTCTTATTACCATGCATTGACCTAGAATTGCTTATGATGTTTTGAACACTACCATATGGCATAGTTGGCTTAGAAGACAAGAGTTGTAAATGAGTGGCTATCCATTTCATCCAGTCCTTATGTCAAATCTGGGAGCTCACAAACAAAGAAGATTTCAACTCGTAAAAACATGAGCCTCAAATCACTATGTTGGGTCTCTGACATATTAGAAATATTTACAAGTACTTTGAAAGAATGCAATACAAATTTTAAGTACAGATCTTCAGTGTATTAAGCAAAGAAGTAAAGGAACTGAATCCTCCTCTTCACAGTCAATGAATTCTGAATTCAGTACATCAGCCTCTTTGGTACAAGCAGTAAATGCACAGACACTCTGCAGACAATTAGTTCCCAGTTCTAAGTGATAACTGAAGTTCTTTCACAGAGTTATTTCTCTTCTAAGCAATACTGAGTTATTGTTAGATTTATTGTTAGCTTCTCTCTTTTACTTGACACTGTTCCAGGATCTATACTCCAGATCCAAGGTGCACCCTCTGATGAAGTCTTGGACATATTTTTGATGGACTTTTGTAAGTACTGAATGAGGTCTCATATTTTCACTATCACTAAATTCTGTGGAAATTTCTGCTTTTTTATGGTATCTGTTAAGAGTTGAAATTTGCTGTAATATAAGTTCAGATTATGCTTGAGGAAGATATTGTTTTGGGGAGAAATTTCAGAAGAAAAAGAATGGAATAAAGAACTGTGACATAGATGCTTATGGCAGCTGAAAATTTGCATGAATACACTTTTTTTTAAATTTTTACTCTTTTGCTATAACATTTTAAGAGTAGAATGTTATGTGATTATAGCATAAATACCATATTTTGAATAAATCTCTTGTATACATTCTGTATAGTACCCTCCAAATACTGAGAAAAGGGTCATATGATTGACATTTGTATTATTTTGCTATTCTGTTCACTGAAATATAAAAAATGTTTTTCTGATTAAACCCTATATTGTCATCTTACTTAACTGAACAGAGAAACATGGCAGATCAGACTCATCCTTAATTTCCTAGGCAACTAAATACTCAAATACAGGACCATGTAACCAGAAAGCAACTGGTTACCATGAATTAACTGATCCACAGTAATTTTGTGTGCCTCTGTTTTTCCATGACAGCTGTGAAGTGACAGGATATAGGATATGCATCTGCCCTTGCAGTAGAGGGTTTTTATGTGTTACTGTGAATCAGCTGACATATTACAGAATGGTATTTCACAGTAGTTTGCTGTTACATTTGAGCACTTCAGAGTTAAATTATATAGCTAAAGGAAAAGGCTTATTTTGGAACTTAATTTGTAAATCTTTGGTAAACTTTTTTTTATCTTTTACATATTTTCTGTTTTAGTAAATATGATGCAGCAAGATATTTTTATTATACATTACTTGCAGAGCATTATATGTTCGATTTGTTAGTTTATGTTCTCTGGGTTTATGAAGTCATATTCAACCTTATTATTTTTAATATTTTCTACATCCTGCTTAGTTGTGCAAACACTTCTATATTTGATACCAGTCAATACTTCCAACTGTTTATCAAGAAAACTTAGTTTAACTGCAGCTTAAACTTTCATCTGGATACTAAATTCATATGTCTAAATTGATACTCTAATGTAGTGTGACTATTATCACAAAAGGTGATGAAATATCACCAGTAGTTGTCCTATTTAACTTGATAATTTGGAAGGAAATGGGTACACAAACTGTCATAGGGAAAAGTTGATGTTAAAGAGCTTAGATCTTGAGGGCACCTACTCAGCTCTGACAGACTAGTTTAACCTATTCTAGGCTGGAAGGGCAAAGAAGCAATAGACAAATCTTGCCACAGAACTACTTCTAACTTCACACCCTTGTAACAGACTTGGAGTGGGAAAAAATAGAGTGATAGAAACCCTGTGTGAAAACCCCTGATTTGCTGTAGGTATGGAGGGAATCAGGGAGGTCAGGTTAGGGCTATGTGATTACTGAGACCACTGGTGTCTTATGAGAGTGGGATTGGGAAATGCACAGGTGTTGCATATGAGACATGGATCTCCACTACTCTAGCCACCCTGGTTAGTAATAAAAATATAATATAAAAATACAGATTGTATATCACTAAGTAATGTGGTTCGCTTTTTGTGACCAACTGACCCCAATTCCCCCACTACATAAACCAATGGGTAAAAAATTAAAGTGAAAGAAAGCCTAATTTCTATTTCCTGGATCAGGACTGACAGGAAGTGAGAATGTGAGTAACATAGAAAATTTTATCTTCTTATTCTGGATGAAAAACAAATGCTTAATTTTTTTCTGGACTCTCGAAATTCCAGAAATTCTGAATTTATTAGAGTAAGATTATTGCAGAGGTGAAAAAGGGAAAAATATGATGTTTTATAATCCTTTTGAGCTGCTGGTGTAATTTTTTGCAACTTTTCTGTTCTCATGCTACTCTTACACAACTGTAGCATACAAACACCTAACAATCAATGGTGGGGGAATTTCTCCTAAATTAAATGGTACACGTTAGATTATTTTAAAGCAGTTATTTTGTTGCAATTCATTTTTATGGGTTTTATGACTCCTTCCAAAGCTCTAATGCATCAAGTCAGATGACAGATGTGTTCTGCAATGGGTATTTTATTTGAGGAAATGTGTTGATTTTCAGAAAGTTTCCTGAGACTGTGATGTGAATAAAAACTTCATAGGATTATCTGTGACCTTGGGAGCTGGGCTCTGTGACTCAGGTTTCCCTGCTGATAAATGCTGAGCTCTAAGACTTAGATTTAAAAAATTTCATGCTGTCCTAGTCCCCATTTCAGTGATGACATAGTTGGTGTTCTAGTGCAGATTCCTGCATTGCTCAAAGTACCCGGAAAAAGGGGTCTTCCAGTGCCCATTGTACTGGGTATGGCTGACAGTGTCACACCTGGGTCGCTGGGGGTGGGAGCTGCCCCCAGCTGGTCACAGATGGTTCCAGCCAGCTCAGGCACTGCTGTGAACTGCCTGTTGCCTGCCAAGACCACACAGCTGGGGCACGAAGCACCTCTGAGCAAGCCTGTTTGAGAAAGAGACACATTTGGGAGAGGTAGAGGAGATGCAGAAGAGAACAGTGTTGGGGATGTAGCTGTCAGCTTGCTCTGAGAGGTCTTCCAGGGCAGAGGAGGTGCTGCTTCGGGGGACTGGGGCTCACAGGCAGTATGTCCTGGTGCAGGGGCACCCTGGAGGGACTGTGGCCTTGGGCTGCCCATGACACAATGTAGGAAAATGAGTAAGAAGCAAGAAGAGGCACACAGAAGCCATCATGCTCAAGACCCTAGCCCCCTGCACTACTCATCTCCTCACTCGAAGGACTAAATGTAATGCACAGCAAAAGTGAAGGGATGTTGAGCCTCAGAATGGGGACAGAGAGGTGCTTGCTTGAAATTGAACCTGAGGAAGGGGTAGGAAAGGTGTTTCCCTAACTGTTCATTTAACTGTTGATTTAATTTTCCTAATATCTGAATGGATGATCAAAAGTTTTGTATTAAATGACAGCAATTCAATGAAGTCGTATTCCCCAAATTAAGGCTCTCTTGTCTCCAGTGTACACACTGCATATCTGGGTTTTTGTATGTCCACTCTCAGATGGGGCAAATATCACCACCCTTTTCTTTAGACAGTCCCAGAGTAATTTCATTAATGTTTTCAAAGGCGCATATGCTGGGGTCTGAGCACTGCCAAAAAGACTTGAATAAATGAGTAATTCTGTTGTGCTGCTTAGAGCAAAAAGCGACAGACAAGGGGTAGTAAGCAAAGCTGAAGCAGATAAAGTTGTTCTTGATTATCTTTTTTGTGATAAGAAAGGGATGGACATGCTGGTAAAAGAGGTCTCATGTCAGCTGACCTTTTAAATATGTCTACTCTGGACTACCTTCTCTGTTGAAAGAAGGAAAAAAATATATCTTTTTCTTTGAAGGTTCAAGTGAGTTGCTATACAAGCTGATAATATTTGTGATTTTTATCCCACACAAGCAAGCACTGGCCTCTTTCCTGCAGACTATATTTCTATTATTAAAACTTATGTTCATATTGTTAGTAATCCTGACACATTGAGCATGCATGGGTACTCTGGTACTTTCCAAAGTGGAGCTCTTGGCTACCCCTCCAGCTACTCAAAATGTCTCTTACATTTTAGTTGGTGGAGAGAGTGAGTTAAACATGATAATTTAGCTTCAGAACTGAGCCTGTAGAAATATATTCAATTCACAGACCATACACAATCATTTTCTTGCTGATGTTCTGCTCTGTTAAGGGGCCTGCAGCAATGTCAAATTTGATAGTGTCTCACTCTCAAAAGCATGGGCAGAGTGATTGGGATAAGAAAAGACAAGGCAGAGCTCTGAATGAGCTGTGGAGACAAATAGCTTTGTTTCAGTGCATCTAGGTTGCCTTGCTTTGTGGTTCTGACATGGACTGTGACTCAAAAGTGGGATGCAATGGAACTGTGTCAGGGATTATTTTGTTTTGCTGTTATAAGGCCATTTGTTAATAAAGAGCCTGGTAATACTAAAATGAAGCTAATGGCATTTCTTTTATTTCATTTTTAACCTGTAATGAAAAAGCATTTTTCATTTAATGAATAGATGTTTAGCAATAATTACCAATTTTTTACATCATTAGAAAATAGACCGTTATGTAACTGAAAGTATAATTCAGCATTTGTGACATGACAATTTTCTGTAAGCACAGAAAATCAGTGCCATTTAGCTAGAAATAGAAAAAAAAATAAAATGTTGTCAATTGGGTCTTTTACTACAATTTAAGCAGGGCTAAACAGGAAATGTTTGCTGTTTGCTGCCATATGAAGATGCAGTGTCCACAACTGTATTTTTGCTGAATCTTGCGTATTATTTCTTCATTGTGTGCAACTTACACAAAACATATGTGCATGCAAGTGAATGTTTGAAATAACTAAATCCTTTTTAAAATTTTTTCTTAGTCTAATAACATGAGTATTTGATGAATTCTGTTCCTTCAGATATTTAAACTATTTCCTGATGATGCTGATAGCACTGTTCACTTAATGTCAAAGAATTTGAATGCCACTGTTCATGTGAAGGAAGAGATATGCTTTTCCTTTTTTCTTTTTTTTTTTTTTTTTGGCTTGGCTAGGTATAAGGATCACTCCTAAATAAGGAGGAAAAAACTTTTTTCTGTTGTTTTACATCTATTACCACACTGTAAAATAAACCTCTGGAAGCTGTGTTGGCAGGGAGGTTAATGATAAGGTTGTACTAGTAGTTTGGTAGCATTGATAGACTAGTTTGTTTATATGTTTAACCTCTGGATTGATTTTCCCATGAATCACACAACTAGAGCATATTTCTGCATAGAAATAGAGACTTTTTTTTTTTTTTTCTGGTTTAGATATTGGCATATAGACTACAATAGAGGTTGCCTTTGCAATGGTGCAAAAGTCTCAGAGTTCAATATCCTACATTCAAAAGTGATGCAAGTTGCAAATTTACATATGAATGGAAGGCATAGTGAGGTATTTAGGAGGTTCAGGAGTGTAGTAATCTAGCTGCATATCCATTGACATAAAAAATGAAACACCATAAATACATTTTAAACACTATTCTATGATTCTGTGGGGGAAAAAAAAAAAAAAAAAAAAAGAGGAAAAGGCATTTATGTTTAGTAATAATCTTTACTAAATGGTAATTATATTAGATTTTGTACCTTTATGGGGACAGTATATATTAGAGGAAGGTTCATCTAGAACTTGACTTTCCATGTTTTTATCAAACAAAAACCCCAGAATAAGAATAAGAGCAATAGAACAAATAATAGTGTGGGATTGAATACTATGTTGTCCCCTTTCTGTGCCAGTTGTGTACAAATTACTTACAAATAGACTGATGAAGACTTGGCAATTTGAAAGTGGAATTGGAAGTCCTGAATATCATACCTAGTGTCCGTGCACATAATGGAGACTTGAAGTTGACTGCCTTGCTATAAATGTTGAAAAGAAATATATTTGAAAAGGATACGTTTTCTGAGGCTGTCAGGAAACATCTGCACAGTTTTACTAGGTAGAAAGCTCTGCTATTTGGATACTTGCATGATTTGAATCCTGTAACCTTTTAAGGAGGAAGTGTCATCTTTTTCCCTTAAAAAGACAGAGTTTAAACAATATTGATGTCAGACTGGTAGGTCAGTAGTTAAGTTTTACTAAGAAGTGGATAAGGGAAAACCAACTGATGATGCCGCACACAAACCAAAAATTTCTGAGTGCAGACCAGAAAGTCAGCCGTGTTCTGGGATGCATCAAATGAAGTGTGGCAAGCAGGTTGTGGGAGGTGATTCTCCAATTCTACTCCTCTTTCATGAGAACCCATCTGGAGTACTGTGACCAGCTCTGAAGCCCCCAACACAAGAAGGACATGGACCTGTTGGAGTGGATCCAGAGGAGAGTCACAAAAAAGATCAGAGAGCTGGAATACCTCTCTCATGAAGACAGGCTGAGGCAGTGCGATTGTTCAGCCTGGAGAAAAGAAGAGACTGTAGAGACCTTATTGTGGCCTCCAGTATCTGAAGGGGGTATCAAGAAAGCTGTGGAGGGACTTTTTACAAGGGCTTGTAGTGATAGGACGAAGCGTAATGGCTTCACATTGGAAGAGGATAGATTAGAAATTAAGAAAAAGTTCTTTGCTCTGAGGGTAGTGAGTAACTGAAAAAGATTGCCCAGGAAAGTTGTGGATGCTCCATCACTGAGTATATACAAGACAAGGTTGGATGGGTCCTTGCACAACCTGGTCTAGGGGAAGGTGTACCTCTACCCATGGCAGAGGTATTGGAACTAGATCCCTTCCCACCCAAACTATTCCATGATTCTATGACTCTAAATGTAAGATCTATATTAAATACTTCCTTTACAGTGGAGTTTTTCAACCTCCATGTCTAACTGGACAAGGCATTGTCTTAGTCTGGCTTGTCTGGATCTTATTGTGGCAGCTGTTGTTACTGTGAAAAAGACAGGTCACTGAGTCAGATGGAAGATACCTATAGTGCACTGATCAGTATAGTTAGGACTTTCTGAGAGTTACTTCAGGGACTGATAATTTGAAATTAAGCATTCGTTGGAAAAAATGCAAAGCCAGACCTTACAGATTTATGCAGCCATTTCCACTGCTTGTCTTTTTCATTGGAAGAGTCTGTTTATCCTTTTATTTAGACTGCCAGGTGCTTGTAGACAATGGGTCTTCAAATGGGACTTCAAAATGAGAGGACGGAAAGAATGGATTAAATTTAAAAAACAAAATCAATCTCTTTTTAAAGCCACAAGGTTAAAAGTCAGAGATAAAATAATTTGTATTATGTATATGTTACATGAAGGTCATGGTAAGCCAATCTGTATTTGAAAGAGTTTATTTTTCAGGCCAAATTTCAACAGAGAATCGAAAGCCAGATTGTTCAGAAGAAGAAATTTTTCTTGGTGAGTCTACTTTGTGAACTTCCCATAGGTGGGTTTCCTTTCATCAAATTGATTATGAGTCTTTCTCATCTGCAAAATTAAAAGATTTGATGTGTGATCCAAAGCTTTATTTTATTCCCTGCAGCACTGTGAAATACAGTGCATTTTTTTCACTTTAAGTAATATATCCTTTTTTTTTTTTCTTCCTGGTAGGTTGATTTCAGGTTAAAAGGGCAACTCTTTGGTTGGCAGTGTAAATCCCAAGAGTCACAAATTAATCAGCACTAGCTACATGCACATATTGCAAGCACAGATGTCTATGTGTTAAAAAACACTGACTGTAATACCAAAACACGAAACCTCATTATTGACAGGAAATGTATTTTCTTAAATTTTCCCAGACACCAGTGAAGTGTCATAATATTGAAATTAGTGAAGCCACCTGCAACTAGGCCCCACCGACATTAAGACCTCTTCAAGCAGTGCTCTTTGTATACTACTGAAATTGCTTATTCTGAACTCACTGGTAATCTCTTCAATATATATAATAAATTAATTAATTATGATGTCTTGGACTTGAAATTTTTTCTGTGTTTTCTGTGCTTTAACTCTCATTCCAGAGATGGAAGAGAATTTTTATTTCATATAGTTTTGACCTCTTCCTTAATTATGGATGCTTCACTACTGTCTTACACATTAAGTATTCACACATTTTGGGTACATGAGATGCCTTCCATATTCTCAGAACTGATTATTACGGATTAATTTATATTGATATAAATATTGATTAAAAAGTCTAACATGCAGATTTCTCACAACCCAGTAGCTTTAAAGTTGCTTAAATGTGTAAGCAGTGAATGCAAAGTAGGTGGAAAATGCCTCTACTTTCATTTTCTAGTCAGTGTCATTGATTTCACCACGTTTTATATGATTCTGTAGCACTGAAAGTAAGATCAACTAAGTCTTTTATTTAGCTGTTGTTGAAAAGTACAATATTCTTAGAAATACAATTTGTCTTTTGCTAAAAAAAGTGTACTGACAAGAATGAAAGCTCAGGATATGAATCTGTAGTGGTTAAGATAAGAAACAAGTTTCTGCTTCTCAGTTGTTTTCCTGATTAAGATTCTTACCGGAACATGAAATATATTTATTAAGAAACTGGGTATGTAAAGTGTTTTGAAAGACTTTCATTCATATTTTTCTTTATGCAAATCCAGTTTATTTGACACAACTTAATATTAGTCTCCAGAGATGTACTACATACATTCAAAGATGTACTACATACATTCAAAGCGTTACTTTTCTAACTCCTAAGCCTAGAGGAACAAAATATGGTAAGAGATAAGAGAATCCAAAATATGTTTTTTATTATATACCACATGGATTTTCCTACAATAGAAGTAAATGTTACACCATGATACTAAAAATGTATCATGATACATATTTGTCAACTGAGTGGAAAGTTGTACATTTCTGATCAATAAGAAACTGAGACTTTGTTAAGGTGTAATATTTTAGTTCAGTAAACAGTTTGAGAATGAAATTTCCAAAATGTTCCATTGAGAAAAAACACTTGTGCATGTATGTCAAGACACAAACTGGCTCTTACAGATGAAAATTATCTGACTTTGTCATTTCCTGAATCATTCAGAAACATGATTTTCATTACATCAGTATCTCACACAAAAATTTCCGTCAATGATGAGATTCTTCACACCTTTCTGGTGACCACTATTTGAAGAAAACTTCGTGGAGATTAGACCAATAATTTACTGACTTATGAAAGTAACAGTTCTTCCTTTATTCATGCAAAGGGTGATGCTCAAAAGTGTTTGACTTTCTGTTAATTATTTTCGAGGTCTCATTATTTGGAAATGTCAATTTTCAAAGATATTTTCCAGATTTTTCTGAGAATAGCTGTCATTCCAAACCCAAATATTATTCTACTTTTTCATTTTCATACACATATAAAAACTGTCTATATTCTGAAACAGTTTAGATTTTGGTTTATGAGATCCTTGAAAATATGAACGATATTTCAATGCAAATAAATGTTTCACTTCCATTTTCTCTTGCTCATGTGGATGGGTGACAGGGAGGTGGACAAAGGAACAAAGAGAATCATTTGCTGTGTTTTTGTCACCTGCATCTTGGGTCCTTGACCTATGAGCAATCTAGAGACAGTAATTCCAATTTAAGTGGCTACCTACTTTTAAGAAGTCAAAGCATATGCCAAGAAAAAGAACCTTTGCTCCTCACAAGCAGGTTTTTTTCAGTTGTGAGTTTTTTTTCCTGTTTCTTTTGTCTTTCCTTTCTTTTTTCCTTGTCTCACTGACAAAATACTGCACATAAAATATTTTTGTTAATAAAAATGATTTGGGGATTACAGGTAATGTTTCCAAAAGAGCTGTAGAATTTTAACTAAAACAACATTAATATAACTAAAACAATGTTAATATAACCAAAACAATGTTAATATAACCATATTGACTTATTGAGCACAAAGAAGTACATAAGGACATTAATAGAATATTAGAAACGTGTTTCATAGATGGCCATCCATTTTAAAAAATAATTAAAAAATAAATGTAAAAAAGACATTTTAACCACAAATTATCAGTAAACCTTAAATAAGTGGAAGAGAAGTTGTTTCCTTTCTTCTCAACGGGTCCTGCTGCTGAAAAGCCAGATGATGAGCCTCTCAGAATAGCGCATCTGGCTCATGATGATGATGAATGAAGAGATGAATGGCACATGCACAGTTAGCATCGGACTAGCGTCATGGACATTAACCACGGATCATGAGATCGTACTTGTACCACTGTCAGACCCCTGGTTTGTGCCACCAAGTCCAAATTGAACTGTTCTTTCATAACAGAAGTGTCCACCACCATTACTTACCAATCCAAGACCACTGCCTTACCTCTCCTTATTGAATCACCACTGGGCACTGAACCAAGATTCTGGCAGTACAAGTGACCCACGTGAAGGTGATACCACTGTTTTCATGACTTGGAAAAGCCGTGCTTGGCATAAATACTTGTGGCTCTACAAGTTAATCGTGCCAGGGCTGAATCTGCTGAGCTTGTACATTTATGTGTGAGAGATGAAAATCTGACCTAACAGGGCAGGATCAAGAAGTCCCAAGATGTGAGCTTAAGAAATTGGCTCCAAGGTAGGCATCTGCACGTGAAAACTGTCAAGTTTTGCATGAATGTCTGAGCATGTGAAGAGGCAGATGTGACATGTGCACATGGAACTGGGTGCTTTAAAGCAAAAGGCTTTGAAGTCCCAGGATTTCAAGTTACAAGCTCTAAATTCATTGTCCTGTAGAACAAGACCCATCCCTTCCTCTCTTCAGACTATCCTCCTCAGTTGGTCTAAGGGACTTAAGAGGCAATAATGACTTTACCCCTTTCTTTCCTCTGATCCATTGCAAATGAGAAACACACAGAAAGGAAACGTTGCTATGGATTAGAGATCAGTACTTGGCAGCATGATAGGATGACACTGGATACCAAAGTTCAGCCAGATCTTGAAATGCGATATTTTAACCCGCTATTACTGAAGACACCATAGGTCTCCACACAGTTTGATCTACATGACATTTAGAGTCATTCCTAAATGGGCTCTTGTTCTTCTGATGTGTAGAAGGAACTTTTCAAACTATGAAGGCTGGGAGGCACAACTGATATGAGATAATCTTTTACACATCAGAGGGCAACAGACATAAAAGTACAGCCAGGTGGCTAAAGCTGGAGGTAACCAAAGGACACGAAAAGAACATAACATTTATAAACAGGACCATGTGAAGTACTGGGAATTATCCCTATGGATTAGATTTGGCTTTAACTGAAAGAGCTTCCTGCACATTCAGGTGACATATATCTGAGGACTATGGAGAACAAAATATATTCAACTTAAAATGACACTAAACATGAAAGCGTGTAGGCAACCACAACGACTCATCATCCTTTGCACACAGCTTCTTTGTCAAGTCAATGTGGGCAGCAAGAGAAGAAGACACCAAGTTAGGGCAAGAACCACAACTGACAAATGTGTCCACTCTGGAACTTTCTGCCCAAGGAAGCTGCAAAAAAACTGGCGTGGGGAATGATTCATGCTCCTTGGAGCTCCATCTTACATGCTTCTGACTCCGGCAGGGATCTCCATCTACTTTCCCACCAGGCCCCTGGTTAGTGGCCCAAGCTCTCCAGCCCCATCAGCCCCATCACAGCCTTGTGATACTCTTCCCTCACTCTCCTACCAACACCAAAGCCCCCACCAACCAGAACACCACAAGCAACACCTTATGAAGACCCCTAAACCTCACAATTATCTGGCAAACACGGCTTCCATTGAGACAGCGACACTCACCAATCTCCTTCTTCAGGTTCTCTGCAGGAAGAGAGGGGAAACAGCTTGCTTAGCACCCTGAACTCAAAAGAACATGAGAGCATTCCCACCACAAGAATGTCCCACCAGCCCTTTTGAATGCACCCTAGCCAAGGGGAAGAGGCAAGTGCTCCAGGACCAGGAAAACCCTGGCAAAATCAACTCTTCATTACTGAGCTCACACCACAGGGAAGCAAGGACAATAACTCTGATCATTTACACTTAAATCCACCCCCACGAGCCAGTCTGTGCTGACATTGCCAACCCCAGTGAGGGACAAAAAATTCCTCTGGCACAACATATCCATTTGACCAGTACTCAGCAAGCCAGACTGGAGCAGCCCCACCACAACGTCCCTGACTTCTTCCTGGCTTACAAAGGGAATTCAGCCTGGCAGGTTCCTGCTTCCCAGGGGACCAAGTTCCCTTTCCTCAGGGATGGGGCTTTTCAGCAAGCAGAAAGACTCACCATTCCTTGCACTCAGTTCTTCTACCAAGTCACTGTTGTCCCAGAAGAAGACGAACCAGCAGACCATTGTAGTTAAAGCTTGGACTCAGCATGAGATTTAACAATTTGGAGTTGGAAAATAATTTCACTCAATGCTTGCAATTTGTTTTTTCTCTCTTTTATTTATTTTTCTCCTTTTTTCCTGCTTATTTCTTTCCAAATTCACAAAAGGCTTGTGGCAATGAAAGTAAAATAATCTATTTAATTATGTTGGTACTCAATGGCTTGAATGCTGTAAACCCAGCAGAAGGGGGGCCTGAGCATGGACTGGCTTGTGAGCCTACAAATGCCTTTTAGTCCAGTGACATGGAGGAGATACTTCACTTGGCAGTGAAATATTTGTACGTTAAAGTGTACTTTTTATGTCTGAGTTGAATCAGAGAATCACAAAACCAGAACGGTTTGGGCCAGAAGGGACCTCTAAAGGTCCTCTAATCCGACCCACCTGCAGTGAGCAGGGACACCCTTAACTAGATCAGGTTACTCAGAGCCTTGTCGAGCCTCACAATCCTTCTTCACTCCAGGCTTTGAGATCTTTGCAGACTAGCTGCAGGGAGATTTTCAGCATGAAATGCAGTAGACAACAGTTTCCTTCTCACCTGTTTGCTTTAGAGGTGTGTTTATAAAGCCCAAAATATCTCTGTCGTAGATGACATCAAGGTTGACGGGGACACAGCCCATCCACTCTTGTCTACTTCTGTGGACAAGAAGAGTTTTACACAGAAATCACAGGTGCAGGAAGTGACTCAGAATGAAGGGAGCTTTGACTCATCTGTCTGTGTGCTGGGCTCAGAAGGTTTCTCCTCTGGGAAGAGGAGACTGGGAGGTGGACGTCGAGAAAACCAATGACTGGGATCTGGCAGTAGACAGAGAATCCATTGCGAGGAAAGGAGTGCCGTCTTTGTCACCTGAAGAAGGATTCTGGATTCTGGGCTTAAATTTTAAAGATTATTGGGCAAGAACTGACCCATGGACATGGTTAATGGTGCAGAAAAATCCCAGGAACGTCAGAGTTTCCCTTAACTGCAAAGAGAAGATTTTGACTTTTTTCAACGTCACTGACATGTCTGTGATGTTCACATTTAGAGACTGTGCATTCTCAGAAGAAGTTTATCCCTTCTTTAAAACCTCACCCAAAGAATCAACCATGAGAATTTGTTCGGTTGAAGAGGAATAATTGTGTCTAAAACTACAGAATTTTTGTTGTGACATGATATGATCATATTATTTTCTTAGACAAATTTATTGCCCAATTGCATTTTATGTACATTCATGACCACATTTTGTATTACAGATAGTGTACTACCCCAGCTGAAAATATTCACCTTTCCCTCTTTTCTGCAGGCATTTCGCCCAGCACTTGTAGTATGCTCACAGAAGTGAGCTGTCCCATTCTGTGATTTGATAAAGGGAGTGTTTGTCTCGAGAACAATTTGTATAGAGTCTTTTTTTCTGAAAATAACTTCAGTCCTTACACCACATTTCAGTGGTCACCATTCTCTGGGGTTTTTCTCTGGGCGGCTGCACTCTGCACTATGTTCTGATGTACAAAGCCCAGCTTCACATCATGAATTCAAATCCATGCCCCATTACCAACACAGAGCAACCCTCTCTCCATTATTCTTCTGTGGATGCTAAAAAGCTGCTAGCAGAGGGATTTTCTCTGATTCTCACAATATTCTGTGAGAATCCTACCTTTCTC
>WUAM01000389.1:3383322-3396834 GCA_024336885.1 Actenoides hombroni | reverse complement strand
TAATCCTATAATAATTACTATCAATAATGCTAATAATACTGTCACTCGACCCTATGGACTAGGGATAGAGGTCACAGGGAAAGATCCATTAGGACTATTCAGAATAATGGTAGAAAAATTTGAAAAATAGAAGTTCAAACAAGGATGAAGAGTGGAAAAGTACACAGAAACCTAGGACAGAGGTAGGAGAACTTTTCAGTGATCCTACACTAGTAAAAGTAGTAAGAATTGAGGATTTGAGACAGACATTTGAAGTAGAAACAGGACATGGAGACACGAATGCCTGGGTGGGATGGATAAAATACACTGTGATGTGAAAAGTTTCAATGAGAGTGATTGTTACACATGTGCCTCAGGTCGACCTAAACCACAAGTTGTTCCTTTTCCCTTAGCATGGTCCAATGCCCACCCAGGAATGGAGTGCATTATTGCATGCTAGCAGGAAAGCACAGCCTGGGGAAATGGTACCTGTCAAACACTTTCCCTTTTGTTCCCAGCCTTGCTGAATAAGGACATTCAGATACCCCCTGTTCCCACAGGTGGAGTTGGAAACCACAGGGCTCGTCTCTCCCGACAGGGCGGAGTGGCTGCACAATTTCTGGGGAAGTTCTCAGGATGTAAGAGAACTTTGAATGTGACAAATGATCAAAGTGGGAACTACTCATCATTACAGGTTCCGAGAGCTGACTTGTGGTGGTGGTGTTGCGGGGGGGGGGGGGGAGAGTTTTGAGGAACACTCTCCCGTCCAATTGGAAAGGCTTTTGTTTATGCTATTGTACACTTGGCTATCCCATTCACCCTGGCGTTCCGAGAGGATAAGGCTTCAGAGAGAAGGAAATCAGCATCAAAAGAAGCATATTAGGAACTTCCTTTGATGATAGAAGACATACAGACTCGATTGGAGTTTCTCGAGGAGTTCCTGACGAATTTAAGGCTAGGAATCAAATTACTGTGGGTTTTGATTCATAAATTCTACCAGAGATGCAGTTAAAGGAACAGCAGAACAATTGGATGCCAATAGTAGAATGACATGGGAAAATCGGATGGCCCTAGATCTGATGTTAGCAGAGAAAGGAGGAGCGTGCGTGATGTCGGGGGACAGCGTTGCACGTTTCTGCCAAATAACACTGCTCCTGATGAAACGATTACCAGAGCCTTACGAGGTCTTACTACTTTGGCTGATGAACTAGCAGAGAATTCAGGAGTAGATGCTTCTCTTACTGGGTGGTTGGAACCCTGGTTTGGAAAATGGCAGGGAATGGTGGGATGGATTTTCACTTCTCTAACAGTAGTAGCAGGGATGTTAGTGGCCATAGGGTGTTGTATAATCCCTTGTGTTAGGGCTCTAATACAGAGATTAATAGAAACTGCAGTAGCTGAGAAGATGCCTCTAGAACCACCGCCTTATGACAATAATATGCTGCTCCTAGAGGAACAAGAGACAGATGATAGAGAGTCTCAAGAAAAAGAATGTGAAACAATGCTGGCCAGGTTCAAAGCCTCGTATGGAACAAGATCTCAAAAAGATGAAAAAAGGCAACATGTGAGTGTAAAGAAAAGAAGGGGGGAAATTGCATGAAGTGCTGAGAAATGTTGCTTGTGCAAACTGTAGAATAAGGATCATCATCTTTATATTAACTTGAGGAATAAAAGACTTAAGTTGCCCCATCAAGAATCATTTACCAAAGACCAGAAGCCCGAAGTGGTCTTACTGGAAACTGAGGCCTGAAGCTCAGTCTTGGGGTAAAAGGCAGATAAAGGACTAAAGTGCCCAACTGCCAATCAAGATGTGTTAATAGAGAAAGGGGCAACAGTTCAGGGCTGTTGAAGGTGAACAACAGCAACTTAGAAAGATACTGCATTGTGCTCAGGAAACTCAGGAATATTCGTTTCTCCCAGGGGAAGCAGGAACCTGTCAGACATGCAGTGACAAACTATTATGGACTGTTCTGAAGAAGGCGCCTCGGTTCAGCCTGTAAACCTTGGAAGTACCAAATTCAAAGGGAGACAAGGGAGGGGCTTCTGCATTTCTAACATAAGCCAGATTGAATTACACAGGTTGTGTATACTGAATTTAACAGGTTGAATTTGTTTCCTTGGAGTATTTAAAAAAAAATCCCATATGGATTTCAGATCCTATTTACAGTGGTACGGACTTAAGTCCCAGTCCTTGCAAAGCTTTACTCCACGTGGACTGACCCTCTTCTGAATTTCAATTGCAAGATGAAGACACTGTAACAGCCAAACACTTTGGACAGCACAGAATACTTCCAGGAAAAACAAACAAAAAAACAAAGTCACTTGAAAAAAAAATTTAGCATAATATTACAGGTGACTGAATTCCTACCCCTTTTATTATCTAGAATAACATTTTTTGCAAACTTTAAGCCAAAGAGACATCTAATGGAGACATCAAAACCTGGGGAGCTTTCATCAGCAGTGGCCGTGACTAGAGCTGAGGTCTCCCATCTGTCACTCATCTTCCACGACGTTTGACAGCCCTTCCTCACATCTGGCTCTATTGCTCCTCCTTCACCCCAGCTGCTTCTCATCAGTCTGAGTTCCAAGGTCAGCAACGTCCATGGTCAGGAACTGTTGCGGTGACTTTTACCAACTAACTGAGCATTAGAACAGACTTCCCTGACCTGTCCATAAGGCATCTCAAGCTGGCTGAGCAAAGCCCGTTCTACATCCAGGGATACCCACCTGAATCTAGAGCAGCACACCAGGATGTTGTTTGGCTTTCCCCAGGCTGCTCTCCTCACGTCCTACTCAATTTCCCACTTTAATATACTCATTGTTACCCAGGAAGGTGCTGGTGCTGCTTCCTTGGAGATGTTCAAAGGTTGTCTGGACAAAGTCCCGGGCAACTCGTTCCACCTGGCACTGCTGCATCTGAGGGTTGGCCAGATGATGTCCAGAGGTCCCTCCCAACCTCAACTAGTCTGCGTTTCTGTGATTCTGTAGAGAGTAGGGGACATGGGAAACCAGATGCCAAGTCAAATTGTCGCTCTCTATGTACCCAATTACTCTGTGGGCTTTCACTTTCACTTTCACGCTGCTGTTTAATCATTTGCAGATGTGGAGATAGAACGGGCAGTAAAAGACGAGCTGTGTGGTAACAGAGACATAGAAGACTTCCTTACTCCTCTGAAGCACTGAGGTTTTGAGCAGTGAACAAAATGCCATCCAGACAGAAATTCATCAGTTTTTGGAAAAATCATTATAACATCTTGTCTGTGCCACTTTACTCCATAATCCTGATTGTGGTTGAGGAAATAACGGAGATTGAATTTAAATGTCCTCAGAAGGACTTCTTAAAGAAGCTGTACAGTCTTTCCTACTTTTGCTGCCCAGCTGTCATCACATTCTTCCTGAGATTGACCTGCCACCCGGCCGTCATCCCCTGGGCTTGTTGCAGTGGGAGATGCTCGTGCATCCGGAAGTGTGAGGTAGTTTTTCAGTCGCTTCTACCTCCTCTGATTTGGTGCCTGATCCTGCTCTGCGATGGCAGATATGTCGACTGCATGAATTCAACCACGGAAGGAACCAGCGCTACAAGGGCAAACCAAAGCATGGCAGCAGAATTCCCCAGTGAGGCCTACATTAAATCTCAGGTAAGAGTCCAAGGGATTGAGGATTGTAGGTGGTTTAATGTCACCTGCTTGGTGGGTGTGAAGAATCTGGCATGTTTGGCATGATGGAAACCATTTTCCCTGGAGAATTAAGTTGCAGTTCTGGCTTTGATTTGATAGGTTGTCCTGGTCTGAGCCACAACAGAACCAATTCTCTGCTCAGTGACTTGACTTTTTGGCTCAGTCGCTTCTAATCAATGGCACTTTCTGAAGACAGCAAAAGATTTTTGTAGGCAGTGTCTTCTTCTGGCAGGGGTAGCGCTCGATGTTTAGAGTGACTAACAAGTGCTGGTGTGGAGAAAGCCTCTTGCTTATACATGCTCCTATAGAAACCATGGTCACTGCTCAATCTTGTGCCCCACATTGGGGTGCAGTAAGTGAGAGGTGGCACCTGTGGGGAAGAGCGGCCAGGTCAGGTGACCCTGAACTGCCAAGAAGGGACTCCATCCTGTGTATAGCATGATCACTGTAAAACAATTGTAAATGGCAAGTGTCCGATGAAGGATTCCATCCCACATAAGGCACATTCTGTTCATGAGGGTCAAGCCTCTTCCTTAATGGACAGTGTCCAAGGAGGACTCTGTCGATCCCAATCCGTGTTACTGCATCCAGCTCCAGAATCCAGCTGCTGAATCCATTTATCTCCTGCTGCTGCGCCCAGACTGGGATTTCCCCAGTGCCTGCCCCTCAGCGTCATGATGACAGTGACATCCCTGCCATCAGGGGAGGTTGGGGTCGATATTGGGTATCTATTTCTATCTATTTTGTATTATTATTGTCATTAAAGCTGTTTCAGTTTCTTTTCCAACCCATCAGTGTCTCTCCCCCTTATTCTCTTTCTCTTCCCTTTTGGGAAAGAGAAACCCCAACGTGGGGCGCCAATAAATCTGTCACGGTTTAGGGTCAGGGCAGCCCCTTAGACCTATAACAGATGCTCTCGGTTAACCCCCCTCCCTCCCCAAAGGGGAAGAGGAAAGCCATAAGGGAGAGAGACTTAGCGATTAGAAAAGGAAACTAGAACAGCTTTAATGAAAATGAAATTAATAATTATAAAAATGTATTTATATTATTTTATTTATTTATTTTTAGACTAAAACTACTTCTGTCTGCCTAAGCACACCACCAGCACACAGAATATAGACCAGCAACTGCACAGAAGAGCCTGCTCAGCCCACAGACAGAGCACGCCCTGCGCAGAGCAATCTCCGAGTTGCCATCCCATAAAGATAGCAAAGTCCCTAACAGCACAAGCAAAATGACTTTTGAAGGCTCAGAGTGGGCTGAACTCTCCTGGGCCTGAACAGGAAAGGAAAAAAGACATAATCCTACCAGAAACATGACCCCCTGTGCAATTTCAGGTCTCTGCTCTGAATCCCACCGGAGACAGAAAAGTGACAGACGTTCCTACAGCAGCGGCTGCAGCCAAGGGGCCTCCTCGGCCACTTCCCAGGCTTGCAGCTGCCTCAGGGGAGCAGTGACACAGGGAACCTGCCAAGGGAGAGCCTGCAGTGTCCACATCTCACACGCCTGCCTGCTGGCATCAGTTAGGGCTCAGCACTGCAGGAAGTTGGGCTCCAGCTCTTCCGTATTAAAAATGCTGAGGTCACAGGATAGAAACTGCTGCCTGATATGAATTTACAGAGCTGGCTCAAGTTTCCCGAAAGCAATATAAAAATAAAATTTGAATGGACTTTGTCTAGCAAGACTTTAGCCAGATAAGGTATTATCCTGCAGCCACCAGCTAAAACCTGAGGCTGGAGGAATACACGAGCTCTTGTCCACTCTGCAGAGCTGCTACTGCAAGCCCTGGACTGCAGAGTCCAGGAAGCACGGGCAAGGGGAAGCCAGGACTGGGCAGAAAAAGGCAGTTCCCTTCGCCAGGTATCAGTGTCCTCCCTGATGGTCCTCTGGCTGGGTGGTGGTTTACAAAATCCATTACTGCAACAGAGACAGGTTCTTCTCAACACACTGGCTCGTATGGCTTCTAGCACTCGAATGTGCTACAGGAAACTCCATGGCGTACACAGACCAGCTGAACTACAGTCCCAGGTCTGCACCCCAATTAAAATCCCTTTTCTCACAAAACTGTGAGTGAAAGGGGTTCCCCCCCTGCCACCACACCACTATCTGTCCTGTGTGCTGCCCAGCTGCCACCCGCTCTGCTGATCCACGCTCTGGTCAAACCTCTCACACCAGCCACCTGCAGCAAGGTTTCCTGAATCTATGTCCATGCACTTAAAGAAATACTCTGACTGTCAGCAGAGCTCAGCATCCTCGCCTGTCCGAGGTCAGTGCAGCCCTCCCTCTCGGCTCCCTGCACGCTGTGCCTCCCCTACCTTCATCCTCTGTGTTTTGTTTCCTCTTTTTCCTGGATTTTGAGTTCTTCTTGGTTTTCAGATCCACAAGCTCCTTGATGCGCTGGGCAACTGAAAATTCAAAAGAAGCTCTGGATTACCAATGTGCAATGACAAAATACCAAAGCCCATGACTGCCCTGAGCCATGGCAGCCAGCCTAACTCCAGCATGAGGAGGGCTGCTTGGGCAAAATCCCGTACCACAGCCAGCTCCAAACACACCAGTGAGGCACCCAGAACATCACTCAACTTCTCCAAACGTCCAAAGAGTTGAGAAGGGGATCCATGCAGCAAGCTTGTGCCTAAATAAACATTCTGCCTAAATACCATCAGAAGGAACAACCCTCTCAAATAGTTCAGATTACTCCTCCTTGCTGCCTGGACACTGGTACTGGCATGGTGACTCTTTTGCTCCTGGGCCAAGCACTGCTGCAGGGAATGAATGGTCTGGGGGAGAAGTGACAAGGGTTTAGGATCCTCATAAAATCCCAGACTGGTGCTGCACATCCAGCAGTTCAGTGAAGGAACCCTACATTAAGGCTACAAACATGAAACCAGAAGGCAGGGGTTGGTATTGCACCACCAGTGCCCCCAGGGCCCACTCACTGGCAGGGGCAGAGGTGCTGGGGCAGAACTTCTGCACCTGCCCTGGAGATGTGGAGGAGTTGGGGTTTTTTTGTTGGCTTTGGTTTTTTGCACAGGATGCTATAGCAATTCCAAACTGAGGTCATAACTGAACGCATGCTGGGTTGGTCCCCAAGGCTTCTGAGAAACAGGTAAAACGAACCTATTCCCAGCAAAAGCCAGTATTCTTCTGGATCCCCAACTGTTTGCCAAGCTAAAGCCTGTTAGCAATGTTTGCAATGGCTCCCTTAAAAATTTCTGTATTAAGAATCATCTTTTTTTGTCTGTTTGTTTGTCTGCTTTAAGGATCTTTGAAGCAAATCATGTCTTCAGGGAACCCAAAGAAACTCTACCCTTGACAGGTCCACATCAGCTCCCTTGAGTGCTGATCTTCTGTTGCTGATCAGAGAGATAAGCACAGTAAAAGGCTGGTCTTTCTCTGCCAGGCAAGTGAGAATTTCAGGGAGATGAGCTGGTGGCAGCTTCATCCCACAGAGGAAGGCCGAACTTGCCCAGCACACAGTGCCCTGTCTGATGGAAACCACAGCACTGGCTGGTGACTACCTGTTTTTTCAAGGACCAGACAACCCTGAGTGAGTGGCCCAACCCACTGGCAGGGACAGAGCGGGTGCGCGCGAGGTACGTACTGTTTTCATCACCGTCGAGGTGGCGATAGATGTAACCTTCCAGGTAAGACTGAAATTTGGGTGATGGGGAGAAAAAGGCCAGGCTGATGGCCATCAGTTCCCAGCCCCACGCCAGGCTTCGGTAGCAGGCATTGTCCGTCGTCTGCCGGATCAGCTGGATGTAGAGCTCGTCCCGTAAGCCCTGCACGCTCCAGCACTTGGTGACCGTGACCAACGCCACATGATTGCGGTCCATGCGAGTCTGACGGTCTCCCATGTAGCTCTGCACCAGTTTGAACATCTCGCAGGCCTCTTTCTTGATGGTGCGGTTGCTGGTGATGAGCATTGGCTTTTTGATAGAGCCCCCGTTCCAGGACAGCATGTTGGAGATGGAGATCCTGCGGCGGAAGATGCCCTGCGTGTGCATGTTGAGGTTTTTGGAAGCCCAGTCTGCCATGCTGCTCTGAGAGATGGGCTTCCGGAGAGTGTTGTAAGGGAAATGGTATCCGATGCAGCTGCCAGGCTGGCTGCTGCTCTCCTGCTTGGGCTCCAGCTCTATTGTCCCAGGCTGCAACGGAGAAGAGATGGGTTAAAAGCAGCTCAGTTGACTCCTTCCCCTGGCTAGGAGTTATCAACAGTGAGTCACGAGGCTACCAGCAACTGCAAAGTGGTGAACCTGAACATAACGTGATTTTGTGCAGAATTGGTGGCTGACATCTGCAGTTGTGCAAGAGCCTGGTGGCACAGCTGCACACTGATGCTGTCCCCCAGGGAAGTGCTGGGACAAGTCCAAGTTGGCCCAGAGCTCCAGGAGACAGATGAAGCAGGAACTGGGCTGACTCCCAGAGCAGCAGTACAACCTTAAGTTTACCTTAAGAGGTTGGACTAGATGATCCTTGAGGTCCCTTCCAGCCTGGTATTCTATGATAAATCATGTCTGAGTTGGTGAAGTGAGGGAGACCAGATATTTGCATCAGTCAACTTCCACCACCAATGGAGGTGGCTCTCATCCACACCCTAGAGACACACCACGACCTCCTGCCTGGTCCTCAGCCTCCACAGGGAAGATGGAGGCTGTTGCTACAGACCCAGGGCTTCTGTGAGTACCACTGCACAGGACTCGGGGACACCTCTGTGATGACAGGCATAATCTTCCCCAAATTAAATCAGACCTAGGGACAGCTGCTCCCCACCCACAGTCTGCAGCGACCAAACTCATTTGCTCCAGGGACAAGTCCACTGATCACAAGTTTACAGAGATAAGCAGCAGTAAAAAAGACCTTCCTCCTCCTCCCCAGTGCTGTATGCAGTTTTCACATGCAGCCCTCGTCCATCTTTTTCCCCAGTGATTGCTATGGGTAATAATGATAAGCTCATAATTAGAGCTTTTGTAGTACTGATCCCTAGAAAACGATGTGTAACAACTACTTGTGAGAGTAAGACACTTATTTCACCCATCCAGAATTCTCTGTTTTGGCTGGAATTGGCAGCCTGGGACACATACTAAACTCCAACACCCAACAAGTTGTTTTAGGAAACAGATTTTTTTTGTTAAGACTTGAAATTCTCACATACAGCCACTAAAACATAAACAGCCCATACTTTGAGTTCTCCAAGGAGATCTCCAGCAAGTAGGAAAAAGCCAAAAAAAGGTAATCTTGAGGTTTTTGGTTTTTAAAGGAAGACTAGGAAACAGAAATACTGTAAATTTGAGGTTTGCAGTAGAAAAACTGAAATAAAACATGCATTTTCCTTCTTTGCACATCACCTTTAACTTGTGTGCCACACACTATTCCAGTCCTGGCCTACAGTCAACCCCAAAATACACGCTCGTCCTTACACAGCAAGTCAGTGTTTCCTTCTTAGTAAGGAGGAACTGTTGAACTCATGACAAAGGCTTGTGCAGTCCAACCCTTCCCTATCACACACCCAACGTGTACCTACACGTGGATGAGGGGATTAGCACACATCACATTCCAACTCTTATTGCCAGCCTGGGGCACAATCATTTCTCCTGCTTTCCTACTTCATTTTGGTTTTTAATCCCTTGAGCTACCCCTCTACCTCCTCACCCTCTCTGAATTCACTCAACACACTGACTAAAACCCCCTGCCTGCAGTTCTTCTGTCATCTCCATCCTCGACCTCCTTCAATCCACCTTCCATGCCTGAGGTTGGGTTTCCTCCTACCACCCTAATTGCTCCTTCAGCATACTGCTTCTGCAGATCAGCTTCGTCATACTCTCTAAAGGTTCAACAGGCTCTTGGCTCTCTTCTGTCTTGATAGAGTTTATCTCTCAAGTCTTGCACACGAAACTACCCAGCTATTATCTCTGTGCCGACGGTGCACATCCACCTCTGCTCAGCCTGTCCTAGAACTTCTGCCCAGCCTACTTGGACAATGAATTTCCTCGTCTCCCAGTTCTCTTCTCCACCACAAATGCCCAGCACAGGACACATCACTGGTGACTCAAGCCACACACTGTCATTTCCAGGCAAGGCAGCAATTTTGCTGCCGTATTCTCTGCCATCTCCTCCTCTCCTCACTCGGACTCTCACATCTCAGAGTATTTCTGTAAACAGAGTATTTACTGACTGGTTGCTTTTACCGCAACATCCACCTCCTTACATCTTCCACTGTATTCTCCTTCTCCATTGTACCACACATGAATAATTTTTCTCCATTTCCAACACCATTTGCAGCCTTTCCCCAACCCAGTATCTCTTGTGCATAATCAAGACATCAAGTCTCAGCTCTCCCTGCCAATACAACGAGGTGTAACACATCCCAAAGAGTGGACAGCGGTCTTCCAACAAGTCTAAAGAGGCTGTGAAATGAAACTGCTGAGCTATTAACTGCAACATGCGAGTTGCGTAAACTCAAACTGGCCGTGGGCCTGAAAAAGGGAAAACGTGGGAACATGACACTGGTTTTAAAAAGGATTTCAGGTGAAAGCAAAGCAAAATCAATCAGAAATTACAACAAAGTGCAGAATGCACACACATAAATTTGATACAGTGAAGAGGTGTCAGTCTGGCTTTTAAAGAGAAGTTTCACCTCACAGGTCTACTGGAGCAATCTGAAATGGTGAAGGAGCTTTGGCAAGTTTCTTCATGAAAAGTCATGCACTAGCAAACAGGAGAAAGACAGAGCAAAGGGTTAATATAAATAGTCACTTTTCATGCTGGAGATTTGTTATCAGCTGTGCCTTGCAGAAGAGATGCAGTGACTGACACAAGAGATGCAAATCCTGACACCTGCACCCCACCAACTCTGGCCATCCCAGCGCAGAAAAGACATGTGAGGGCAAAGGCTACCAAAGAAGGCATGAGTGCCAGTAAAATGATCAGGTAGATTTAACACAGCAGAGCTACCTGCAGCGCCGAGGGCTTGCTGGATAGAAGCCCCTGCACAATTCCCCCTCCTCTCACACCACTGGCCTGAAACGGGGTCTCCACCTGCCCAGCTCTGGAGCTTTGTGACCTCTTTGCTATTCCTGCAGGTACAGACGTGTTCAACCTGCAGGACACCCCCTAAACCCCCCCGGGGGCAGAGCAGGGACTCAGCTCTGCACCACGACAGCCCAGCGAAGGTGTGCACTGTCACCTGGGGTGGATGGGGACATACCTGGGAAGAGTGGCGTGTAGCATCTGATGAAGCCAAGCTTGTCTGGCTGGTCACATTCTTCTCTAAAGAATCTATTTTCTCAAAAGTCCTCTTCTGCCTCACTGTGTCCTGTGGAACAGCCACATTGTTGGGAAAACTGCCCCTGCTCTCCAGGCCCTGTCTATACAGGGACCTATTACTAGCTGAGACATCGTCCCTTGAGCTCCGGCTGACACATTTTTTCAAGTGGTCAGACTGAAATCTGACTTTGCCGCTCTCTGCTGGGATGCCACTATCCAGGCTTTCGGCATCGAGGCTGGCTTTGCTTCCCCTGCAAGCTGCTGACCTGCCCACCACAGCACGCATCTCAGCAATCAGTTTATCATTCAAAGCCGTGAGCTCGCTGCTGCTGCCCACAGAGCCAGGTCTTCCTTGACCTGTCCCTTGCCTCCTTCCTTTCCTTCTTCTCAAGCTTGGAGAAGGGCCAGTCGAATAACCAGAATCCTGATGGCTTATACCAGTTGGGTACTCCTGAGTTTGCAGGCTGTTCTGCCGACTGTGGTGGGCTTCCATGTTCTTGAGGACATTGGCTTCCAAGATCCTCCAAGACTGCTTGAAGCTGTCCTTTGGAGTAAGCTGACCAAGCATTTTAGTAGAGGCATCAGCTGTTGCAGAGGAGGAGTGGGAGAGTTTGGAAGACTGGTCAATGTTGACCATGTGTTTTATATATTCTCTGCCAGCTGGGCTGTATTCAGTGGAAGAGGGATTTCTTGCATGCTTCTTTGCAGCTTGCTGCTGTTGCATGCCTGGGTGCTGCAATAATTTGGTCGCTTGCAGCTGCTTTTTTAAGCTATTGCTTGGTGACCTTGGTGGAGACATCCTACTCATTCCGATGCTTTCCGTGTCCATATCTACTGGTGGCTCATCATAAATTGGAGACTCTAAAGATGGCTCATCATATATAGGTGCAGGGGAGGCGTACTTGGGGGATGGAGGCTGGGGGGTTCCTGTCCGGCTCCTTGGAGGTGTTTGAGAAGTTGGACCGTTCATCAGCACAAGGCAAAACCCACCATTCTCCGTCTTTTTGATCTGCATAGACTGCTTTGTTTCTCCTGTAGGCATTTTCTTTGTGGCTCCAGGGCTCTGGGATGTGGATTGAGGCTTAGCATATATGGCTGGTTTTGGAAGAGGTTTTTGACTGATAGCCTCTGGAGCGCTCTGCAGCTGAACCGAACTGTTTGAAGGGCTCTGCATCTGCCTCAAACTGTTCACTTTGACCAACATGGCTGCTTTTGAGCCTGGCAGAGGCTGCCAATGGGTAGGAGTCTCCCTAAAGGAAGAAAAATACAAATATAGGGAATAATTTAAGAATTACATAAAGCTAAGTATCATCTGCTTCTACTCAAATACCAGATTGCTAATCTCAAAGTGCCTGGAGATTCCCCAACCAGTTATATCAGCTCCTCATTGTTTTTTTCCTGGAGATCCTCCTTCCCAAAACAGAAACACGCTATTATTACACACATGATAAATTTCTGAGTCACAAACAGCAGAACGACGAGATGAAACAAGTTCATCATACTATAACCTGTCTGGTATCAGCAGAACCGAGACAGGAAACAACCCACGCTTCCCAAGGCTCATTAGCTAGCACAACACATCAGTTTAGGACCAGTAAACTATGCTGGGCCACTCAAGCAGTGAGTTGGAAAATGGTCCCAAGAGTCAAACTGTGATGACAGTCCTTCCAGACCACTTAGATCTAAGTTTCTAAACGCATATTTACTTTGCAGAAAACCCTCCGAGGTCTATGGGAGGCGTAGGGGGGTCAGATGTCCCCAGCTCCCAGGACGTGTGCTACACTTCCATACAACCCACCAAGTCTCTGTGTAGAGCATCCTCCCAGTCCGGTCCAGATGCCCTCAGATCTGGTTACCTTTGCAAAATCTGCTGGCTCTGCTCAGCTCTCATGGCTGTGAAACCCTTCTCTGCTGGGAGTATTCTCTAACCCATGGTGGTACTCGGGATCCACCACAACCCAACACGCCCATTGCGACATCCCAGTCCCAAAGGCACATTCTGCAATGTAATAACAACCTGCTGTCAGGCTGTGGCTACAGCTGGTCTGCACTTGTGAGCTCTGAGGAAAAGGCAGTGGAAAGGCTGTTAAACCAGCCTGGGCTTCCAGGGCTGCAAAGGCACCACTATCCCCTCTTAAACCTGGCCCCGTTTTGTGCCCTCCCTCTGTGTACCCACTACTGGCCATCACTGGGTGAGACTCGAGGGTGCACTGCACACACCCTGTCTGCCACAGGAGGTGTTCCCATAACACCTTCACAGCCACATAGCTCTGTTTGAACCTGAACGCTTGTGTCCCACCCCACTGCTGACGTGTCCTGCACGGCCCCTGCGCTGGCAGACAGACCTACCCTCCAGCACATGCCCAGAGCTGCCTCCACATGATGCTACCCCCTGCTTGTGTCTTCCCCGCCAAGACCCAAGATATCTGGACATCCCAACCCTCTTGAGCTCTGCTCCTGCCCTTCAGAGACCTTCTGCCTGCTGGGTCCCAGCCCCCTCCTTCAGCATGGCTTCCCTGGGCGTCCTCTGCCTGTCCTCCACCCCACGGCTCTCCTGCCGGCAGCAGGTATCTGCTCGCACCCTGCT